>DWJZ01009740.1:0-10534 GCA_018249125.1 Asbolis capucinus
GGTCGTCGTTGATTATTATTTATTGAACAAATTTTTCATTTTAGGACTTATTTTTAGAACCGTAAATATGTAGCATTTTAATATGATTTAATTATATTTTTTATTTTTACTTTAATCATAACAAATATTTTGATAAATAACTTTTATTAAAATATTTCTCAAAGTTGGAAATGAAGAGGGTTTGTCATACAAGAAACATGTTTTTCAAAGAAGCTTCCATATTGTAAAAGTTTTCGACATCAATTATACATTTTGTACCTCATTGTTTCGTAATATTTAGCCGTACAATATTTATAGACTTTCCGTGCCATATACGTAATACTTTTCTTCACAACATACATATTTAGTTAAAAATGGTTTAAAATATGCTTTTTCCTTAATAGTTTTTTTATGTTTAACCGTAGAATATTCGTATAGTATCATAGTCAAACCGGTCGGTAGTACTTTTCGTCGCAAACTTACTTCAATAATGATAAAAAATCATTTTTTTTCCTTATTTTTTTAAATATTTAACCATATAATATTCGTAGACTTTCATAGCCAAATCCGTACTACTTTTCATTGCATACTTCAAAAACTATAGAAAAAGCATGTTTTTTTCTTAACTGTTTTAAACCTTACATTGCGATATCAATTAACATAATTTCCATGCTAATGTTTTTAAAGATACTACTTTTATGAGCACTTTATATTTAAACTGCTTCAGTTACGATAACGGCGGATAACACTCGACTTGCACAATATTCAAATGAAATTGCATCTTTGCCAAAACTAGCGAGAAAATGGCGTCGCTAGCATTAATATATAATAGTACATCTGACCCTGCTCAGTCAAAGAGGCCTTTTGTTTTTATAGCTTGTTGAATGTACGCACTAAATAAAAATGAATGGATAATCTCATCGAATATTCCAGTATAATCTACACTTATCATGTTCTGGAGCTCGTTCGTCTAGTGGTTAGTATAACTGACTACTAGATCGTGGGTTCGATTTCTATGATGAGCAGAAATGTTTATTCTGTGTTTGGGTGTAATAAAAAGATTTATTTATAAATATAAACGTATGTTTATCAGTTGTTTGATGACCATAATACATGCGAATGCTTAGTTTAGAATCAGATGGCCGTGAGTCAGTTGTCCAAGGAAATTTATTGAATTTTATCAATTGCCTGGAGTGTCGTATGTTTGAAAATAAATTGATGAATTATCGATAAAAATCAGTGATAAATAAATCTCAGCGTTATGGAAGCTCTTCTTTCCCAGTGACGTCAGGGAACCGTACTCCGTAGTAGGCCAGAAATAGATTGAAATTCATGTTACAACCATATTTCCAGGAACACTGTTGTTGTAAAGAACCTGTTACTTAAACCGCTCTTAGTGACTTCGATCTGATGATCGAATACAGGTGGGACTGATTGGTAGGAGGATGAGTGACAGCTAGTGGCTGAAAGTTCTTGATAGCCTCCGTACCTCGGAGGGTACGTAAAGCTGTATGTCCCGGTTTTAATAGCCAGATAAGTTTTTAACTATGTAGGAGGCCTTCCCTACTGCCAACACTAGGCTTGGCCCTTCTATAGTTCACACCAGACAAGTAAAATATGCCTGTACGCCTTCTCCAGATGAGAGTTCCAAACTTCCCAATATGGTTGAAACCAGACATTGGCTTAATCCGAAAGCAAATAAAGGCATGTATACAAATTATCCAAATAGGTACTGGAAAATGCAGATAAGTGCAAATAGCTGTTATTTTAATTCTGAACATTGTTGAAACGACCCGCTAATGTTTATACATGGAGTTTTTACACTCCGTTTCTTAAGAAAACCTACAAGAATATCCTATACTATGGTAAAACTTCTTGAAAAAAACCTAGTACATTTTGACCATATTTATCATTCTCTGATACAAGTAGATGTTTAAGCAGTTGATGGAGGTACCACTTTCCATAGAAATGAACACTATAAATGATGAAGAAGAGTGGAGCGTGTTGGTCAAGGAGAAACGGATAGACCATCTGCAAACGAAAGAAAGATGAAAATATAATGAAAGCCGTAGGCATATCGGCAGTGATAGCCTATTGGTTTGAATGTTGGACTTTGGAACTGGAAGTTCGGATTTCAAATTCTGCAGCGCGCACCTCTAATTTTCATAATTACATATGTGCGTACCAGATGTTGATTATCACTTGCTACGGTGAAGGAAAACATTGTAAGGAAACCTGTACTACTTTGAGTTTGGCATAAAGTTCTCAAAGGTGTGTGAAGTCCATTAATCCGCACTTGGCCAGTGCAGTGGTCCAGTAGTACATGTGAGGGAGATTGTGAGTAGAGCCCCGAGCCCAGTAGTAGGATAATTATGGGTTCCAATTATGATATGTGTCTTTAGAATAACCGACTTAAGAAATATTAGGTTTGTCAAAGCAACTACATGTTCGAAGAAAGAAGAATCGATTAAAGATTTATTAGATTTGTCATAGCAACTACATGTTCCAAGAAAGAAAACTCGACTGAAGATTTATAAGATTTGTCGCAGTAACTGCATGTTCCAAGAAAAAACAATCGACTAAAGATTTATTAGATTTGACATAGCAACTACATGTTCCAAGAAAGAACAATCGACTAAAGATTTATTAGATTTGACATAGCAACTACATGTTCCAAGAAAAAAAATCGACTAAAGAATTATTAGATTTGTCATAGCAACTGCATGTTCGAAGAAAAAACAATCGACTAAAGAATTATTAGATTTGTCATAGCAACCACATATTCCAAGAAAGAACAATCGACGAAAGATTTATTAGATTTGACATAGCAACTACATGTTCCAAGAAAAATCAATCGACTAAAGATTTATTAGATTTGACATAGTAACTACATGTTCCAAGGAAGAACAATCGACTAAAGATTTATTAGATTTGACATAGCAACTACATGTTCCAAGAAACAACAATTGACTAAAGATTTATTAGATTTGTCATAGCAACTACATGTTCGACTCAAGAACAATCGACTAAAGATTTAATAGATTTGCCATAGCAACTACATGTTCCAAGAAAGAACAATCGACTAAAGATTTATCAGATTTGATACAGCAACTATATTTTCCAAGGAAGAAAGATCGATTAAGGAATTATTAGATTTTACATAGTAACTACACGTTCTAAAACAAGTCAAAATCATCTCAAACTAATAACGTTTCAGGTAAATACCAATGTAAGTGTACTGGCAGATTTCATTTAAAATCCTTTGTCATAATATGTCACAATCATTTTTCATTAATTACGACTTTTTGATATTTCCATCACTGTAGCTGTGCACGGGTAGATGCGGTTCAGTAAGCCTTCTGAAATTTTATACACCTCCTACATTTACATAATAATTTTGCATTACACGATTTGCAGAAAATAAACACACACGTTAGGACTAACGGTATCATAGGTGGCATGGCTTACACAAATAACACTTGTATAGCCAAAAACAAATTCATTTGTTACATTATTATGCTATAGGTCGTGGGTTCGTCCCACCCACAACTTTTCTGTGATAAGCTGAAATGTTTGTTCTGTGTCTGGTTGTAATAAAAATATTTAGATACGAGTAAGTGTATATTAAAAAAATATTGTGTTTGTCAGCTGTCTGATCACAACCTAATGCTTAGTTTGGGATCAGATGGCCGTGTGCGAGTTGTCCTGAGATATTCATTTATTTACATAAATGCCTGCATCGAATGAGAGTTGAATCTAGGGCTTCAAGTTTCGCAGCCAGGGGCCATTATACTGCAGGATCATATGCTCCGTATTTCTACTATAAAATAGAAGTCCATAAAATAATTTATAGTTATATCTTTTTTATAGTAAATTATGTAAGGTACTTGTTCTTGCAACCTATATATTTTTTTTAATTCTAGTAGATAATATTAATACAGAATGAAAAGAAAGGTCATAAAAACGCCATGCCTCGTAAAAAGAAGCAAGACGCCAATTGACCACATGGACTGACGACCTACAGAATTCATCCAGTCTCGGTAATTCAAGATTGATCAGTTCAAAATTTAGGGAAGGCCTTTTTTATATTCAATAAATTAGAGTTTGACCACAATCCCGCTAATTATATATGCCGATCATAAGCCTAAGTGTATTTACTCTTGATTTGAAGACCATCGTAAACATTGACGCGGATAGCTTATTCCAGTCCTTGGCGGTACGCATGATAAAAGAAGCCACAAAGCCGTCTCGTACTGGTGGAATGTGAACTTTGAAGTGGAAGTTCGAATACTATCGGATGGTTGGAAGACCTCATCATCCAATGAAATATAATGACAACAATTT
The DNA here is from genome assembly GCA_018249125.1 of Asbolis capucinus. NCBI lineage: Eukaryota > Metazoa > Arthropoda > Insecta > Lepidoptera > Hesperiidae > Asbolis > Asbolis capucinus. The sequence goes on from DWJZ01009740.1 coordinate 4,324, forward strand.
TCAAAATCATTAGTAACACTTACTCTCAATCCAATTATTCTATGCATAAATTCTAGCGTTGATACATTCAAGTCTCAGTTAAGTGGTGTCGCACTCTGTACTCAGGTCAGAGCCTCCGAGCCTTATTTTCCTAATAGTTTGCTAATGTACGGCGGTCAGGCCGTATTCATCGGTAGATAGGTATGGTATCAATGGCCAACGCAATTAGTTGGAGTGCCTCGTTTTTGATGTACTGAGTGCTCCAAGCTCGTGTGGAGTGCAATCCGATATAAAATAATCCTGCGTTCCAAATTGAAATTACGCCTAAAATTGGTTTTCGTTTTAATTTTTACATTTCTTTTTTTGAATGGCCTGTGTTATGGAATAATGGATATTGTTATATTTTTAATTGAATCCAAAAAAAGATTATCAATTCGATATTTTTAGAAATGCATATTTAGGTCTTCCAAGCAAATATATTTATTTTTACACATAAATAACACACACCTTATAACAAAATGCATGATTTGAAGTTTGTGTAACGTGTTATATTCAATTTAGCGAACCAAGAAAACATCTTTATTATACTCATCGGGCTCAAAACTTTACAGGAGAGCACATTAACATAAAATAGACATGTCCAGAGATTTACAATTTACTTACTAAATATGATTAAATAGGCATCTTCTAAGTTAATGCGCTTTACCATATAAGACTCCAACGTCGCTTATCACCAGATGGCATTGAAGTCAAGCAAAAACTTATAATGTGTAAAAAGGTAAAATAAAATTACGTTAAAGATTAATGGAGGTTCGTATAGAAGATATAAGTATTTGGTTATTAATTTATTTTCAAATATTTACATTTATTAAGCGTGAGATGTTTACAACTCATGATGGGTCCTTGTATAAGGGCCAATGTAACAATTTGAGTACATATTTTCACTTTTTTATGTCAAACACTTCTTTTTACAATAACTAAGGACATGCACTGAAATGGTTAAATGTAGTAAATAGGTGTCGTATTAATTACACGTTTCATAACCTTCCGTTGTAGCTTTTTCAAAATATAGGGAATTTAAATTATTTATTAAAATTAAGAATAGGTTTTTTGTATCAACAACAAAGATTCACAATAAATCGATATTTAACATTCGATTAAAGTATTACACAAGTTTGCTTTTAATTGTATTAATTAACATTTCCGTTCTGAAAATGTTGAAATGCACAAAATATTTGCTCATTGAAAATCTGTCGTTACATGTTCAACCCTGTTGATTTACGATTTCATTAGTTAGCAACTCGACGAGACAGAAACGATATCGTGTACGTAGAAATATAGCTACGAAGCTGTATATGTTTTTATCCGACTAAGCCGAAAAGGGTTGTGATATTAGTTAGCAAGTTCATCTGTTGCAACAGAACTCCTAAAGTAATGTTCGGTTTAAATTCTCCAATAATGTATCTTGTAATAACTCTAGTTCCTCAAATGTAGCCATCTTGTATTTTGTTCTGCACTCAATAAGATAGTACAAGACACCGATAACTGATATTGTTCTCTTCTCAATTCTCAAGTAAACTCACTCGCCTAGCGGTGTGTAGGTATCCGGCTCGAAGGACCATTTTGTTGGCTCATAATTGAGGAGCTTTTTTTCTTGAAGGATATTTATTAAGAACGAGTGTTGCGGTTTTTTCTTTATTGACACTGACAATGATATAGAGCAATGGATTGTATAAAATAAAAATTAAACTGCCAGACTCAACAACATAAGTATGATGAAAATACTATTATAAGTATATAAGTTATTAACAACAATTTATGTTTTTCGTTGATATACTTACTACAAACAATGTTGGTTATCGTGGGAAATAATAGAAGTTAATTTACTAATTGTTATTAACTGTTAACAGGACTTTATAAAATCAAAAATCTAGAGTTATTTGACTGGCTCGGTTCAGTGTTTAGTGAATGTGATTGGTAGGCTTGAGGTCGTGGGTTTGATTCCCACCCAAAACGAACTTTTCTTTGATGAGCAGAAATACATATTTGTTGTGTCTGGGTGTAATACAAATATATACATAAATATGTTTCTATAAGTATATATGTATGTAAGTTTATCAATCGTCTGACCGCCATAGTATAAGCTAATGCTTAATTTGGGATCAGATTTTCATGTGTGAGTTCTTCTGATATATTTATTTATTTATAAACCATTCCACGATGCCGGCTATAGGTCTAAAGCTTGTAGAAACTTGAGCATTTCTATAAGTGTGCATAGCAGTTAATATAATCAACATCTTCTGGTATGATAGCGGTAAGTCTTTTTGAATCATTTGACAAACACAAGAAACAAGATGGTCCCTTTTAAAAACATTTAATTAACTTGCAGTGTATGTTTATATGTATATTAGTATGTTAGTATATTTGTTTGTACGGGTTAAATCTTGCAAGTTTAATTAGACCCACTTTATCTCACACTACGAAAAATTTATACAAGCCTTCCACCTAGATGACAATACATACATGATACTATGTTCAGGATTGGCTCCAGACAAGGGGACTCCTCAACGGTTAACAATACAGTTATGAAATTTTGGGTATTTCTGTGTGTTAAGGATCTGTAATTAAAGCTTGTGTTTTTAAATATTTTAATAAACACATTATGTACCTATCTAGGATAATATTTCGCTTGACTGAATATTGAAACGATATGAATACCTTCATTTCTCGTCTTGAATAATAAATTTTAGGTCGTAATTTCATACGAAATTATTCCCTTATTATGGTAATAGCTGCACAATTTTATTGTAGCGTATATTTTGGACGGCATCCAAGGTACCTACTAATCTTTCATGCCTGGCAACAAGTTCAGGTGATTCATTCTTTACTTTCATATTAAGTTGTATTAAACGCATTTTGAAAACTACACCACCTTATTTAGTTTTTGGAATAAGAACGTGATTTGTATGTGCCTGTACGTTTTTAACTTTAACACCGTTTAATTCTTTTTTCGTAAGTTATTCTGTGGTCTGATGTATTAGTTCTGTAGCGAACGATTTTGTGAAAGATTTTCAATTAAACAATATTAATTATTAATTAATGTTCCATCTTGAGACATGTATGGATAAAATTATCTATACAAGTATGTATTTATAAATATATGTGTACGTTTAATTGTCTGATTACTATATTACTAAACATTTGGGACCAGATGGCTGTGTGTGAGTTGTCTTCATTTATTTGTATGGAAAAATGTGACAAAAGACATCTCAGAGCGGAAGTATATCAGTTTTTTATGTGATAAACAGACAAACGAGTGGACATTATATATATAGACATTAGCAACACTAGACCGGGGTGTTACTAACGCGTCGCCTGCCAAGAAGGAACACACACGCAGAGAAGAGATAGAACCAAAGTAAGTGGTAAATTTCCGATGCAACTGGGATCAATAACGACAGCAACTGACCCCAGATACACCAACAACATATCAGGACGGAAGACAGAAGAAGAAAGCCTAATGCACTGCCTCTTACAGTTATTTTTATAATTTATAATAAACTAACCTTGAGCTGGAGCTTAGCTACAAGATTATATTTGAAGTTAAGCTTCTAATATACTGGAAAGACTTATACAAACAAGTTCCAATACAAACAAATAAAACCAATAAAGTATTTGTAGCGCACATGCGACTCACACTGGTTCCACAAATAAAGAGACTGCTTCCTGCGCTGTTCTCACACTATCCTGCTCTCTTGAATATTGGGTTCTTTTTTAGGAGTTTCCTTAGATTAAATTTATCGGATTCGTGTTTAGGAGTTTTTTAAAGTAAATTTATCAGTTTCGTCTTTAGGAGTTCCTTAAAATGAATTTATCGGGTTCGTTTTTAGGAGATTTTTAAGTTAAAATTTATCGGGTTCGCCTTTAGGACTTTCCTAAAATAAATTGATCAGTTTCGTCTTTAGGAGTTTTTAAAATAAATTTATCGTATTCCTCTTTAGGTGTTCTTTAAAATGAATTTATGGGTTTCGTTTTCAGGATTTTTTTTTAAATTTACCCATTTCGTCTTTAGGAGTTTTTTAAAATGAGTTTATTGAGTTCTATTTTTTTAAATTAAAATTGTGGAATTCGCTTTCAGGTTTTTTGTTAAATTTGTGGGTATTTACCGTTACAATCTTTAAATTAATTTTGTCGGGCTCGTCTTAAGGAGTTGTCTTTATCGTTTTGTGGGGTCTCGTTCTTAGCACATTTATCAATATATTTTTGTGTTTTCGTTTTTAGGGGTCTTATAAAAAAATATTAATAAATAAATAAATATCTTTGGACAATTCACACATGGCCATCTGACCCTAAATTAAGCAAATTATTAATATTAATATTATTAACTTTTAATAATATCTTCAGCAGCACTAGTAGTGACCCGGCCTTTGAAGCCAGGTATCCTCGGCTTCCATTCCAGGTACAGGTATAGTGAAAATTTTGAAAAAAGGACCGAAGGGGTTCTAGATATTTTTTGTGTGTACGAGGATATTTGTAAAGAGGGCTATGGGAGAGTCAAACGAGTCGGTGTCTGTTATAATACTACTGTTATTCGTTCCGCTGCCCTTACATTAAGGGTAACCCATTATTTTTATTATCATTTAGGGACCCGTAATAGGCCCTTACTTGAAATGGTGCGATTCATTAACAGCCCTACAAGTTTACTTGTTAGGGATTAGGGCCCAAGATCACTAACCGAGTTCTGGGTTTGATTCCCGACAGAGGCATACAGTAATATAATAGGTTAATGTTTATTTCAGAATTGTTATGTTATTTGTGACTGCGTGTTAGCTTAGTGGTTTGAACGTTTGTTTTTTTAATGGCAGGTCCTGCGTTCAAATTTTATTTATTTTTTAAAGTTATGTGCGTGCCAGAAGTTGATTATCACTTTCTACGGTTAGCGAAAATATTGTGAGGAAACCTGGACTCCTGCGTGAAGTCCATCAATCCGCACTTGGCCAGCGTGGTGGCCAGGCCTACCCCACACATTGTGAGTGACGACCTGAGCCCAGTAGTAGGACAGTTAAGGGTTATAATGATTAGTGTGTATGCGCCTATTGAACCTTGCTCATTTATACGGGTTTTAGGTTTAAATCCTGCGGCGTGCACCGCTTGTTTTCAAAATTGAAGGGAAACATTGTAAAGAAACCTGTACTCCTGTGCGTTCCCGTTCTCAAAGGTGTCTGTAGTTTCTGTGAAAAGTAATGTTTTATATAGGATATTAATATCTACAAAGAAGTCTGGGATAACATTATGTCTATCTATTACAGTTATGGCACAATAACTGTTTTTTTCTGATTACTGTTTCTAAGTTAGGTTAGGTAGGCAGTTTGTATACTTAATATATATTTAAAGCGGACTTACAGAACTTAAGGAAGGTGCTGATGAATAGGTTAAAATAGCAAAATATAAAAAGGGTGAGATTCATTCAAAGATATCGGCTAACTTTTCTTATAAAACGATTCCATTTGTAGTTCTAGTTTTATCGGCTATCTTTGATTGAAAATTGTTTCTGTTTACAGATTTGGTTTGTTTCAACAACGTAGCATTCTCAATCTATGTGTGTCTCTTTTTGTCATGAGTTTTTGCGATTTTGTATATCTTTTTTTCATTAATAATAAAACGTTTATTATAATTTTTTTAAATTATTTATTATATAATTATTCATTTTAAATGTGGTTTAAATGGCTTACTATTTTTATCACGAGGCCAAGTAAAAGCTGGAAGAGTTCTCTTGTTTGGAGCCAATGCTGAAGGTAATATCAAGTCATGCTTATCATAAAAATGTATTGTCATCGGAACTGAAGCAGTAGCAAAACTTTAGCTCCGTAGTGTAAGAGGAAGTGGGTCTAATTAAACTTGCAAGATTTGACCCGTAACATACAAATATACTAACATAATAATACAAAAACATACATTGCAAGTTAAATAAAAGCTTGTGAAAATAAGAATTTCTTCATCTTTTATGTATAAAATCTTACTATCGATTTTTGTGATTGATTTTATGCAATACAACACAGTTACAGAAAGTGATTCAATTTTTAAAAAATAAGTTCGCTCCTTAATTTGACCGATTACTGTTTAAATTATGAACAGAAATTTATATGTTAATGGATTCTTCGTAATGTTTGTAACAAAGTTATTAACCATAGATATGTTAATAGCGCGTCAAAATGTTTTCCTGACAAATCGT
>DWJZ01009741.1:0-10533 GCA_018249125.1 Asbolis capucinus
TTAATAATAAAAAGGTTTACTCATGTATGATGTGCTGATTTACACTAGTGGCATTATCTGCACAGTATGTTTATAAAAAATAACCTATGTGTAATTCGAGACTATGATATATGTCTGTGCCAAATTTCATTGAGATCCCTCAAGTAGTGTTTGCATACAAAAAGAATAAACATCCATCCATTTATGCTCATAAACAATATTAAATTATATTTGTAATAAAATTAGAAAAATTGTAAGGAATCTGTTGCTTCCTCAAATTAAACAAATAATTTTAATTGAATAATACATTTTGTTACTTGGTTTTCAGACACTGATGGCTGAGTTTATTCATTAATGGTTACTTTAATCAATCCTTAGCACTGAATTTGTACACAAAAGACATATGTTTTAAGCTATCATTACTTAAGAGTATTTGACCTAGATTTGTAATATTATTACAGCACCACATTTGTAAAGAAAACAAAGCATGTTTATTCTTAACTGCGCCCACTACAGTCTTGTCCTGAATGTGCCTGTTCAAATATAGATAAAGAGGCATGAAATATTTCGAATGTCACATCACCAACAACTTTAGCATGTGTATGGAGCCCAGCTAGCCTTGCTTGTGCAATGCTATTTATGTACATAATAGATCAAATTCAAGCATGCGGATAATGGATCAAATTAAAATTTTACGATTACAGTTGCTGGGTAATCCTTACAAAGTAATAAACATCATATAGATACTTTGGAAACCAAGCAATTAAGTAAAAAAAATAAAAGCTTCAGGATAGTGATGTATCTAAATTGTATTAAGCCCATGACAAATCCTTGGAATAGCCACTCATGTATATCATCCATTTCATATTATAATTCATGGAGTGATATGTTTTTAATTTACTTATTTATTTAACTTGTTATAGTAGGAACCTTCAGTGCCTACAACTTTCTCAGGCCACTGCCCTTCTCTCACACATAGAACTTTGCCCCATCATGACAAACTTGTTATACCTCTGTTTAGAGGCATTCACATTTCAATGTAATTTTAAAATATCATAACTGTACACAAAGAGTGATGTAGTTTAATTTTTATTTAATTTCGTTCGCTTGTACTATGCTTAATAAATAAAAATACTACTTAAATCTTTTTTATACATTTACCTATGTGGCTTGGTTTATAAGGTGTAGTTTAGTCTGGTTTTTTTCGTAAAGAAATATTTCTTTCCCAAAAAATACAAAAAATTATCTTTTTAGCTAATTTGTTTAAAATTTATTAGAACCACTCGAACCGCAAAGTACATAATAAAAGCAATAATGGGTCAAAGACTGTGATCATTGAACTTTGGACTTGTGTCATGAAATAAATTTTACAAGTGTTATTATCTACTACCTGAACCAAATAATATTTTATAAAGGCTCATGAAATTAAAGTCTATCGGTATTGTTTTCGCTACTTAAATAATAAAGAATTATTATTGTATATTTTTATTTCATGACAAATTACTTACTTGTGCAATAGGATTCATTATGACTTAGAACACAACGTTACTTTCCTTATAATATATTTAAATGATTATAATTTAATTAACGACAAAACACAACCAAACAAAGGCAGGCTGCGCAAAATATAAAATTTTATCACTTTTTGCAAGCCAAAATAAACCACTTAGATAAAGAACGAATCGAATCAATCGATTGAACGACTTGACCGGTCGATTGTAGATCGTAAAATCCACAGAATCACAATCATATAGATTATATTAAATCAAAGGTGTGTTATGAATGACAGTTAAGTGCTGTTGAATCTGACAAATATTGTCAAATAAAAAAATGTACTAAATGTACTATATATTCTTCCCGCTTTGCGTTATATTATCGAAGTTTTCATCCGAAACCCTAACATTTTTGAAAGTATTTTATAGTCTATGTTCATTAGGAATAATGTAGGATTCCGCTTGAAAGAATTTCTCAAAGCGGCGTAGTGGTTTTGGAGTTCTTTATGCAAAAACGTACATTTGTTGGTATAAATCCCTGTCATTGAATTATGAAAAGATTTTTTTGTAAATAACAATATTTTGGTTGTATTTAATTTATAACATGTATATAAATGGAACAATGCAAGCGTCATAATGCATGAAATAATAATAACCCAATATAATTAGGGATTCTGTAATAATTTGTATACAATAGCCTAGATTATGTTTAAATCAGTTTATGATAAAATCTTAATGACGAATGGTGGACCAGAATAAATTAATTTATACATCACAGATTACTAGTACTTCTTGATGTTAATAAAATTAAGCTCCTGGCTTATTCAAAAGCTTGAAATTTAGTCACTTTTAAAACTTATTTCAAAGTCACCTAATTTAATAAAACGTAATAATGGCAAGATTTTTTAATATCTACATGACGTATTTTTTCTTTGGCAGCACTGATCGCTCTATCTAGTCTGTGATTAAAGACCTAGCGTTCAAGAAGACTTCAAGTTTCTTCGTATTCAATACGAAATGAAATGAAGTGAAAAGTGATCTTCGTTTCCTCATGTTAAAAGAATTAAATTTTATGGAACGCTCATTCGTAATAATGGGCGAATGGAGTGATAGGGGTTCGATAAACGAGATTTGATCTGTTGCCCAGTGGGTGTGTAAAAGTAAGGAGGGACTTGAAGTGTACCAGTAGGTCGAGTGAGCGAGAGCGGGTTGGGTGTCTTTTCGTAATGTGGCATAGCCAGGCTGTGTTATGAATGAGGAAGCTCTATTGGCACGGGCCTGCGAGGAGCGGGAGAGAATCTTCCAAAGATACGAACGCGGGCGAGAGAATCTCGTAGGCCAGATAGACCCTTGGGAGGATCCTGAGTTTGAGGAATACCACAAAACTGATAGGTACATCATTATGTATTACATATATTGAGTTTGATTGAGTATCAGTGTATTTTTTCTTTAATGATTTCAAATTGACACTGGTACATCGTTTTTAATGTCCTACTTAAGTTTTTGATAACTTTTGTTTAATATACTTTTAGTTTATAATATTATTTAAAAAAAATAGTTTTGCATGCAGTAATGTGCTGTAGGACACCATATGGAAAAAGTCAGGTATAACTTAAACAGGACCTGTTACTTACAAGAGATACCTCTGTTAAAAAGCGAAAGCTCTTGATGTGTTTTGTTATGCACAAAATTAAGTGCAAATTTTTAAGTTTTTGCTTTTCTTAGTTTATATAAATTGTTAACATTCTCATAATGGCACAGCTTTTATGCCTTAGTGGTAGATGAGCAATACATTTCTCATGCAGAAAAATTTTGGTAATATATGTTTAGATGGATTTATACTTATTTCCTAGTTTCAATAGAACTGTCACATTATTGTTAACTTTTGTAGTCTGTGCTACTAATTTAAGAATCAATATATTAAAAAAAAAGACTTCTCTAGTATGTTTATAATTAAAAATATACTTATTATGATTCATTATGATCTGTTGTCCTGTTGCTCTTACGACTCCCTTTTAAAATTCTTAATGAGTTTTTGTATGTCAGTATTGATATCACTACCTCCAACTATTAATTAGATTATTGAGAAATTCAATTTGAAAATGTGAATCCATTAATGGCCATTAATGTGCTGAGTATTGTCTCAGCACAGGGCTCTCCCCATAATTAATAGGAGGCCTAAATCCTACTCTACCACAATACTGTGGATTATTGGAAGGCTTAGTGGCCAACCTAGTTGTTGCAAGTTTTAAAGGATTTAACAACTATCTATTGAATGTAGGTTACAACTAGGACTAATGAATTTACAGGACTTCATTACATTACAACGACTTAATTGCCACTCACTACCAGCCCTCACCAGGTGGGTTGTAGTCAAATGTTAACGTAGTTGGAATCGAGTGATATATGTTAAGATAATTTTGCTACTAGCAGTCACCCTTTAAAAAAATAGAGAATCATAGAATTAAAATCTTCCATATATACCTGCTTAGGGCACTCTAGTTTTAATTATGTATTGCCTCTTCTGTTCTTCGAGAATATGTTTATATGAATATACTCGTATAAGTTATTCTCAATACAATGGCTGTTTGTGGTGACTATGTTTATGGAAAATTTGAATTTGTAATATGGAACTGAATAAAATTTATTGGGGCCCATTTTACACTATTGGGGTTATAATATTTCATAGTGCTTATTATTACAATATAGGTCCTAGGCTGTGCGTTGCTTGGTAGTCAGTCCCGTTTGCAAATTTGTTAAGCAGGTAATAATAATAGCATTACCCAATAGACATATGAACCATTTAATGGGAAGTTGTATATATATAACTATATGTTAGTACATAATCAGGTCATTTATGTTATGTTTAGTTTTGGCAAGTCCCCTTATTTTTCAAAATAATAAAGGACTGCAACACAATATTTAAACATGATAAGTTATTGTCATTAAAGCTGACACTGCCATAACCATTATTAAAATTTAGTTGCCCATCCATTTGTTTTTCTGTTACTAGGCTCTATTGGAAGAACTATAAAGGATTGAAACTGAATTGGCTCAAGAATGCCTCTTATTAGGGATTTTTTTGTCATCTTTTTTAAGATTAGTTCATGGAATAATTGACAAGTATTTTGTTAGTGTGCCAATGCACTTATTTTTGTATGTAATTTATTATTTTAGTGCTGTGCTTAGCTACTGCAAGATTTGAAAGAGGACTGTTATAAGAGTTCCAATGACGTTCAGGCATAATGCTGCAGCGCATTTTCATAGCTTTTGTTATGTTATTTATTTTTATAGCAGAGCAAATGCTCAGAAGCCCTCAGAAAATATGTTTAAAACTTTCATTTATTCTTTTTTCAAGCTTCATACAAAATGCAATTAAGATTGATTATGTGTGCAATGTTTTTTTGTAATATTCTTCCTTGTGAATTCTTTCTAATTGGTATGAACATGATGGGGTTCTGAAATATAATGAGGCATTTTAATTACTTTCCAAATTTGTCATTTATGTATAAAAAAAATGTAAAAATATCTTGTAGCTGTGCGAAATGCAGTAAAACTGGCACTTTTAATTTTTTATTTAACAAAAGACTTTTTATGGGGTTTTAAGTATACATAAGAAATAAGGATTAAATTATCAAATGTAATTGTTGCTTACTACGGGACTTAGTCAAGGGGTCCTTCATTATATTATGGCAGTAAGAATCCTAATGCAAAGCTCGTTGAATATAAAATACTACTGTCCTCATTAAACTTAATAGAAATTCTTAATCAACCTCACACAAAATGAGTAGTTAAGTTTATAATAAAGAACTATCCCTTGAGTAGGTTAACTTTCAAAATGGAGTCCTATACTTAACTGTCTCATGAAGATGTGTTTAAGATGGGACTAAATTTTAGTTTTTAGTAAAGATGGATTTGATTTTACAATATTTTTTACAGATATGGCTTCATCCATGATGAGCGGTTGCCACAGAAAACGGCGCCACAAAAAGTCAACGTGGAGGTCGAGAGGGAAAAAAAATGGGTTAAAATGTTAGGTTCTTGGGACTCTCCCACTACAAGAGAAAAATTGCATAGAAGGATATATAAAGGCATTCCAAATTCTCTAAGAATTAAAATATGGTGCAAGTTGTTGGATGTTAACCGAATAAAGTCTGACAATGTTGGTAAATATCATGAGATGCTGAAATTGGCCAAGATATGGTCAACTGACGTAAGACAAATAGATTCAGATGTAAATAGACAGTTCCGTGAACATCAGTTTTACAGGGAACGATACTCGGAGAAGCAGTGCTCTCTCTTCAACGTTTTATGTGCTTATAGCATGTATAATTCTGAAGTGGGCTACTGCCAGGGCATGTCGGGCTTAGCTGGAGTTCTTCTAATGTATATGGACGAAGAAGATGCATTTTGGGCTTTAGCTGTGCTTTTATCAGATAAGAAATATGCTATGCATGGATTGTATATAGAAGGTTTTCCGAAGTTGACAAGATTTTTGGAGCATCATGATAAAATACTTATAAAGTTCATGCCGAAATTGAAACACCATTTTGATAAGTTCGGTCTGGATGCGATCCTGTATTCTCTTAAGTGGTTTTTTGTCTGCTTCATTGAACGTGTGCCCTTCAGTCTCTGTCTCAGGGTGTGGGACATCTATCTGTTGGATGGGGAGAGAGTAGTTACTGCCATGGCATACACAATACTCAAGCTGCATAAGAAAGCCATCATGAAGTTGAATGACATGGATCTGATTGTTAACTTTATTCAGGTATTTTAACTATCTAGCTTTTAGGTATGTAGTATAATAATAATACGCGTGATATTTAAGCCGTTCAACATTTCAGGTAAAGCTTCATAAGGATTTCGGTTATGAAGACGATGTTGTCATCTACAATCTTGAGCGATCCATGGAGGAGTTGAAGCGGGCTAAGCTGGACTATCCTGGTCCTTCTCCGCCGAATGAACTGCCCAAGCGACAATTAGGAGTTTTCGTTGAACCAGATAAAAAATCAAAAATTGGACAGCGAGCAGAAAATTTTTCCGAGACTGAAAAACAGGCTAGGGCAACAGTGATATTAAGGTAAATACATGTAATTAATATTATACTAAATAAATGATGACTCAGAATATGTGCCTGAGAGTTGCCATTGAGAAAAAGATCAAAATACTTATGTGTTGCTCTCATCCTGGGTTGGTTCAAAAATCCGAAAAAAGATATTCAATGAAGATGTTGTTGTCCGGTTTATGATCTTTTATATTTAGGAAAGTAATAGATTGTTCAGTGTATAATAACCTGGGATTAGTTATAGTGTTGTGCTGCTTCCCTTGTTTCGTTCTCTTTCCCACGTTTATCGGTCTATTTCTTCCTTCCTCTGGTAGGCAAGTTACTACCTCACATGTGATCACGTACCAGTCAGTCCAGTATTCTTTTTCATTCATTTAGAGTCCAGAAATCATATATGACTCTGTTCAATTAAATGCGAATTTGCGTTTTAACCGTCTCTTGTGTTAATTAAATATAAGTTTATTTCATTGCAATACATATTTAACTGACCTGACGAAAGTTGTCCTAGCTTTGATACTGATTTTTTTCAGTTTGCGCAATTATTTTAAATTATCATTTCGTAAGAACATTCCAAAATGTATTAGAGAACTTTAATAAAAAGAATAATAAAATCGTTATAATGGTCGTAAATCTAGGGCGTGTTATACATATATACTTATTGTTGTAGGTACTTACTACCTAAAAAGACTAAGCGTGGTTTAGTTTAGAATCTCTGGCGCTCTTATTTTGCATGCAGGCTTTTCACCAGGGTTGGGCATACTAGTTACGATTTATGTCATGTTTTAGAGTTCCATTGAACATACTGCTATTTATTCACCTATTAATAACTTATAGATGTTAAGGGTTAAGGCATTTAATGGTTTTACAAATTGTCAAATATAAAACGAAAATAACATGTAAAAAAATATATACTTATAAAATTAAGTATTCCAAATACATGCTTAAATATAACATATTTCCAAGCGAAAACTTAATCGTCTAGGTGCTATGCTGAACTGTATTAGAATAAAAGAATTAAACGAAGGCAAGTTTTAATCTCATAATAATGTTGGAATGATGAATTAGTATCAAAAAGTGTCCGTTAATAATAGCAGAAACCCAATAAGCAAACTATAAACACAGATAAAAAGTGCTTATCATGTACATACATAATACATTCATCTACTTAATCTAGTGGACCTGGAAACAACGTTCTGCATTCTATGTATATGGATTCCTAGAATAGTGTAGGTTTGCTATCAATATAGTTGATTCTGTAAACTTGTATTATTGCTCTCGTTTTCAGTAATACAAGGATGTCAATATAAAACTAGGGTGATTAGTATTCTTAAGAAAAATATTATTTTCAGGCGTGAGAAGGCAGCTCTGGAGTTGCAGGAGCTTCGAGTGTCTCAAAGCGATACGGTGTCAGGTAATTTGGAGGCCTCTCCCCCCACCTCGCGAACTTCCTCCGACGAGAGTCTAGACTCTGACCAGGTCACACATCTTTGACACGTGCCTCATTATGTTGCCCTGTTATTGACACACCAGTAGACGCTTAAAGTTTGCCAATTCATTAAATAGAAATTCAGATTTGAAAAGTCAATTTCATCCATATGCGGCATAATAAAATTAGCAGGATATTTATTTTAATAAACAACGTAACAAATTTGTACTGTACAAAAGTGGAAATATGAGTGCAAATATTTTGTACGTTATCCATCTTGCGTATTTCAATATTTACAAGGTTCTATTGTAGATTTTATTATTAAAAAAAATATCAAATTGTTGCAAATAATTTGAGCAAAAGATCTGCCAGTTATTGAGAATCCATTCCTTTTTCTTCTCTTACAAATTTTCGTGCATTATATCATGTGCATAGGCGGCGGTGACAATAACTTGCAATCATATGATTTGCGTGCTCGTTTGTTGGCTACTACCATAAAAACATGGAATGATCAATTACCAGTGAATATTTTTATTAATACTGGTAAATTTTCGTGTAATCAATGTCAAAATCAAAAGTGTGTCAACTCAAAAGTGTACGCACTCTTACAGCAAAGTGACATGTCGACAGTATAGGTTTAGGAAAAAATATTGTTAATTAATCAAACATTATACATTATCTAATTAAATTTTAGGTAACTTTGACAATAAATTTTAGTTTGTTTTATATGTAAATTCGCGTACAAATTTTCATAATGCCCAGTTATAGATTGAATAAAAATTAAAAATATCTACCTGATAACACCAAAAAAACTATTTAATGTACTAAAATCAAACAAAGCACAATATTTGTAACTGAAGCCAACATAAGTAGTTTTTTTATGTATGAAAAACCTTTAAAATATAATACAATATATTAAATTGAAGAACATTGTGCTAATATTATTAAGTGGGTCACGTACAAGGCATGACAAACGTCTGGTGCCTCTCGTTTTACATATTTCGAGATAATACTCTAGCTTAGGTAAAGATGTGAGTGACAGAGAAAATAATTTTGCCTTCAAATTTGCTTGTCTTCAACCCATTTATGGCCCACTGAGCACAAATCTCTCGTTATAGATGAACATATCTAGAGCACACGGCACCACCCTGCTGTTGTGCAAATTGGTGGATAAATTTGCTTATTTAATTGAATTTCATTTCTCTAATTCGTTAATTTTTTATTTGTTAAAATTACACATACATTGAATACTGTATGTCGAGTTAAGAGACTAGAAATGTTATGAATTATGAATTCAATGGTTTATGTTTTGTATGTGGGCGTTGTTATCAAATTCGTGGTACGAATATGCGGTATTATATCGACTCGAACAAGAGACTTAGTCGTGTATTACGTACATAATTATGTTGTGTTTGAATAATGAATGCCGTAATATCTTGAAAATATAAAGTTTAAAATGTATGTTTACAATTAAATACATTAAGTAATGTTTAGAACACTTGTTCAGTTGGTAAATTTGGAGAGATAGACTGACAACAGAAAGTTTTTGTTGCATTTAGCCATGTATGAAAGGTAGTTGCATTTAAATTTTAGTGTGTTAGTGTAACGTATTTGCCCAAGTACAAATTTAGTTAACATTTTCATATCTAGAATTCAGTACATTACTTATTGATTATTTTACATTGGTCACAAATATAACGAAGTAATAATATTGCCCAATTATATGTACTTATATTATGTACTTGTTATAAATAAACGGCATATGAGTGATGAAATCTGTGCTGGCTACATAATACACTGATAACTACTGATACTGATACAGATATTACTGTTTCTCAGTGTAAAGAACGGAAATAACAGAAAATGTAATGAAAAACAATAAAGACACATATGATATATGCTTTATAATATAGACCAGAACACAGTTAAATTAACATAATAACATAATTCAAGACATTTAGGATTTTGCCAATATGAATATTATACATATTGGGTTTGGGCATAATGTAGATTCTAATAAGTATTAAGAAGATTAAAAAAATATTCCTAAATTTGGACTTATCCACAGTATTGAAAATCTCAACATTTTAACATATATTGTGATTCTGTTACGTCTTTACGAGATGACGTAACCGTATTTTTCTGTAAAGTAAATTATACAAAAATATATTTTTCGTTGTCATCTCAGGCTTCTAGAGATTTCGTTCTATTCCTCAGTATTTTTAAGCTAAACTTGTAACAATTGAATTATTTATAAGAATATAAATTGTCAAATCATTGTAATATAGGTACATATTTGTATATATAATGTCTGAAGCATGTTTTATTCAGATCTGTTTAGAAATTTCAATTTGTGTTTTTTGATATTGGCTAGGTATATAAAGTGGTTAGGTTACGAATATACAAAATGTACCCATATTCGTGTTTGATTCATGGTGCGCAGTTTGAGCAATATATTGCGGCTTTCGGATTTCATTACTCTCTATGCCTGTATCATTTTATCTTTCTGATATCACCTGTATACGAGAGTCAAACAAATTGACGGTTTTGACACTCGGCATTGCTTGCCA
>DWJZ01009742.1:0-10533 GCA_018249125.1 Asbolis capucinus
TAATAATTTTAATAAGAAAGTTATAAACAATTTTCATTACATTGAAGTACATATATATTATAAAGTATCTAATCTATCTAAGTGTGTAAATATTTTGTTTATAACTTTCTTATTAAAATTATTAATTATGTATATATGTATATTTTTTCATATCATAAATTGCTGGATGACGAGGCTTTATGATGACCTGTCTTCTGTCAGTCGCTGTACTACTCACAGTATATAACAAAACATGTGTTTGGATGAATGAATTCATCAATTTTATTATAATTGTAGAACATCATATTATATGCAAACTTAAAATATCCACTCAACAGTTGATATCGCACAGCCCGGAGACAAGTGAAAACGAATTGACAGTGAATTCTCGGGAACCCGTTGTTCTTATTCGAGTACAGGATCTTAGAATCCCCCAACCACAACACCCCTACTGCAGACCATTCATATTAAAACCATTTTTTAATGTGAAAGCAGACGGTCATCTGATGGTAAGTGATCACCACCACCAGCATCCACCTTAATAACAACAGACTCAGCTATTACTGACGCGAATCTGCCGGGAAGGAAGTAATAGAGCCACATGCACGGGGAAGAGAAAGAAATAAGGGAATCGATACGTTGCTAAAGTAACTGGACGGTGACAGAAGAAGAATGGGGAAGAGGATGGATGGATGACGGGGGAAAAAACAGGAGGAGAACTGACTCTGGAGCCCCTAGCTGGAACACGACGAATTGTTTGGCGGCTGATTCAAGTGATAGGGCGGTAGCCAGCTAGATGGGCTTCACAAGAAGATAATGATCCTTCCGCGAAGCCCTACCACCAAACAGCTGACTTCTGTATGCCTTTTACGACACCCTGGTAGGCCAGCATGGGGTTGGGGCTTGTATTCTAAGCCACCCCAATATGACTAAAATCTAGCTACGGCTATACCTAGGGCTTTTAGCTTTTTTTTATAATATATCATACGTACGTACTCAGTGGTCGTTGTAAACTATTAATGCACACCTCGCGTCGTTTATAATCCGCGGCTCCGGGCGCAGCGAATGAAACGGCTTCTAATAACGTCTTAAAGTTTTCTTTATGTTCCCTAGGGAGCAGGAAATCATATTTCTCGGCCCTTAATAGCCGAGCTTGTTTGCAGTATTTTCAGGGGATTAGCTGTCTCGAGATGAGCAGTGAGCAGAGAACTCGTCAGTCCAATATAAATCCGCTACCAAACTCTGTTACTCAGCCTTTTAAACTGATATTTTGTGTTTTAGTCTTGTCAATGGCTCGGTAAATTTTCACGGTAATTTCGGGTATACTTTTGCAGGTAAAGGTAACGGAGTTATACATTTATTAGGTAATAAGTAATGTATTTTTTGTAAGGGAAAAATAGCAAACAACTTTAACTAGAAATGTTGTCTGATGCATTATACATATTACATATTTATATTCTTTAAGGAAAATATGATTGCACTATTATTATTATTCAGATATATATTTGCCTCGATAGTTTTTTCACTTTGTTGACGTTGTTCGACGACGATGACGACGGCACAGAACACAGACCACATCTTGTTTGGTAACATTTATAACTTTTTAGTGTTTACATTTTCATATTATAATGTCCACACTCCACCATGAGTAAAGTATGAAATCATTTGTCTATGGTTTTCATTAATTCTTAACTGATCCAATCTTACTCGTTAATACGTGATATCTTTACTTATAGTCTTTAGAAGTAAAGACTAAATAATATAATGCTTATTTGACTCGCCTATTAGTCTAGTGGTTAGTGTACTTCACTACTACTAAGCCGTAGGTCGTGGGTTCGATTCCCACTCAGAATAAACTTTTCTGTGATGAGCAGAAACGTTTGTTCTGTGTCTGGGCGTAATCAAATATCTATATAAGCATGAATTTAAAATATATATGTATGTTTAGTACAAGCTAAAACTTAGTTTGGGATCAGATGGCTGCGTGTGAGTTTACCCAAGATAATGATATATTCAAAAGATTCAATACCACACGCAAAAGTTTCGTCATCACCACCTTCAACCTGCCCGTATCCCAATTCCATTTGGGTCAGCGCAATGTGCTTTTCTTCCAACCTTTCATGTCATCCGTCAACTCTATTCTCACTCCATTCTCTTTCATATCATCTTTCACATACTCGTTCATCTTCTAGTACATGACATGTTATAAACAACGAATATTATTTGTGCAATATATCGTTTCGTTAGCCGACTCCCAGGAGCAGTGTATTGCATTATATTCCGATCTTGTTTGCAGTATTTTCAGGGAATTAGCTTCCCGCGACGAGAATCTTTGCTCCGTGGCTGGATTTAAATCCCCTAAACCCCGCTGCATTTTATTTTCGCATTTAACTTGAATATAATTTAAGATTATATTAGCGGTGCTTTTCAAGGTATTTCGTATGTACATGAAATTTGAAAAGCTCATACGAATATCCATTTTTATAGCATTAAAATCGTATTTCTAAGGGAGAATAGAGATTACTCATCGTAGCTTTTGCACATCATGACACAGGTGATCACGATACCAGTTTATTTAGTTCCGCAGTGCATTATCCTTATAGCCTGGAATGACATAGACTTGTGAGATGAACCCCGAGCCCAGCCCGTGACAGTTCCGGTCCCGGAACTGAGTACACTAATGTCTATTGCTATCATTGTAGAATTTCAATAATAAGCCCCAAACAAAATAATAAAATAAGGAATTGAAGTATGAGATTCAAATGAAACCATCGCAACAGAGGCTCTAGGCTCCTCATTAGTATTAAAAGAAATTGCAGTATCGACTGAATCCGTCCCACATTACTGGACGACAAATACGAATGGTTGTACATTAAAAGTAAATGTATGTAATTCATCTCAGAAATGAGATACTCACTTATCGAAAGTCAAAATTAATAACAAAATATATATAAAAATATCTACGATAAAGCCCAAAGTCTCGATAGGCAATACCTATCTGTCATCGGCTTTATAAATAAATACAAACTTAAGACTGATTGATTGATTGAATCCCATTGATTTAATCATAAGCAGTAGCGAGGAGCCACAGCCCCCAAATATCCGATTGTGCAATAATTTGGGTGCGGGCAGTTACCGAAGCTGGAATGCGTTCCTTTGGCACAAATGTGGCCGCATGCAAATTACAACGAATGTTCCGCATTTAGTCATTTGTGGCGGTTTTTATTTGTACCGCATTTGGGGATACAGGACTTTTATTCCGTTTCAAGCTTTATATTTTTACTACCAGTTTAAAAAAAATGTACAGATAATTAGATGATTTGATTTCAGTTAGCTACAGACTTTCATTTCATTCACCCTCACAGAAGAAATGAGGTTATCCAGCGATCTTAATTATGTTTTTAACGATAACGCAGCGGTATCTCCTCCTGTGGCCTAGAGCTCCACTACACTGCTCCATTGCAAATTGGTGGAGGGCTTAGTGGCCAACCCAAGTCTTGGATGTTTTAATGCCGCTCCAAGGCCTCTGGCACAGTTCACCGATCGCTATCTAACGATAACAACCGCGCCCCACCGGCTTTAAGTGTCCTCCGAAGCACAGAGGCGCTCATGAATTTTTTGCCACTAGCGGTCACCCATCCTCCTACTGACCGCGCTAGCTGTTCCTTATTTTTTTGGATCGCTTACAATCTAAACAAGCCATCGGAATATGCTCGCTTTATATTGAGTTATTTATTGATGAACAAGTGTTAAATTAATGAAGGTAGTACGGTCGCCGCGCCTTCCACGCAAATCTCAGTTAATTAATTAAGGAGTAATTGACAAACGAGGTTTTTAAGGAGCAGTAATTAGAACGCGTGAACTTTCCTCAGCACGTTATTCCGTAAAAGCCATTTCATCTCTGCAATTACAGCCAAGTTACTGGGGTCGCTAAACTAATTTCATGTTCGCTTATGATGTTATTCATTAAATCTGTTTCATAGCTCTTATTTAAATATATTAAAAGAGCTTACGTATGTTTTATATTGATGGTTTTGTGTCGGTAGCGTGGTGTGTGCTGTTAAAGATGTTCATGGTAATTACCTTCGCTTTGATGCGGTACATCCTTGACGTATAAACGTGATTTTTTTAGAATAATTTACATAATAATATTTCGGTTTGAAATTAAATTGTTGTAAAACAAATAGATGATGTTAAACTGAAACTACTAATGTAATTGTCATTTTAATATAATTGAGATCGTATAGGACGTCTCGTGAACATGCTAACAAATTGTTAAACTGGCTAAAACATTTTTATTCATTGATGAATTGTCAGCTTTGATATTCCTGTTTATAATATATCTTATATATATAGAATATCGCAGCATGTAGATGTTGATGACATAGACCCTAGTTAAAAACGTTAAATTAATTGACTATAATTTAATATTATTCTTTCATTATTAATTGTCAGTTTTATTATTGTTACTTTATTATTATATTTTTTGTGAACTAAATCATGACTAATTATTTGTTTTCATTGTATGTATTGAAAATATTAATTTCAGTTGTTTTAATTTTAGAAATTAAATAAAGACCAATTAATAATGGTAAAATATTATTGTCCAATCATGTATAATATATTATTTTAAACTGTAAGTATACGCTAATTCATTGGGATTTACCCATTTATTAGGAGTAAATAAGAGAGAAATATATAAAATTATTCATAACTATGATAAATTAATGTCATTCAATCTTTTCTGCATAAAAAACTAACAAACAACCATCCATCAATGTTAACAAACATACATTGCATTCATCAAAATTATTAGTAAATCTAATTAATTGCCACACTTCCAAAATCATTAAAAGTGAAATTTCTATCTCACATACTGAATGTAGACACAGATAATACTGATCATGAAAATCAATGAACATCAATGGATGCACCGTAATAATATAAATAAAATGTGCTCTCCACCAGAAGTTGTAAGTATTACGTACAAAACAATTTTAAGCGGAATATCTGTTGAAAATTGGCCGGGCTTGATATATTTTTCCGGGTTACAGTTTCATAACCATTTTTGGCACCTGTCCGGGAACTGAATGGGACTCGTCGGCCAAATTAATTTGGAACACAATTAAATCCAATCGCATGGAAGAATTGTAACTGACATATGAGACTTGCTGACGCTCGCTCACTATCTGCTGTGTAATTGCTTTGCACTGATAATCTCTCTAATAAAAGCTGATGCGGTGTTTTTAAAGGCGTTATGTCAAGATTATGGATTTTGTCCTCCTTGGCTTTGCCTTGAGTAAGTTTTGTCAATATTAAATACCAATGTTTATTTTCATAGTATTTAATTTTTATAATAAATTTGAATGTAACATATTTGTATGTTTGTATTCACGTGTGTTTTCTTTAATGCAAATAAATTTTTTATCGACATTTCTATTAACAAATAATTATTAAATAATAAGCAAGTGTCAAGAAATAGTTTGTTAGTTTTATTTAGTGATAACATAGTTGCCTTGTGCCGCCATTAACTTTCATTAAACAGACTCTTCTAAGGTAAAATACTTTCTGCGGAACATATACACAACAATGGGGCAACAGATGGGAAATAGCAGTACAAAAGTTACAAAAAAAGTGAGATATAAGATAAAAACAATGAGTAGATTTAGTAAAACTATTCGAGCTGAGTAGACCAACCCCATCCCATACTGGTAGCGCAGGTTAAGTATATTAAAATTCACTGTTTTATAATTATTTATTTCATAGCTTTGTCCCGCGGTTTCTTCGCGATAATTTAAGGAGATAACGTACCTCACAACAAAATGTTTTCTCTCTTTTTGTAATATTTCTTATTAATACTCAATGTTCCTGTTGGTCGCAGCACAATGTTGTATAGCTCGGAGAGTGAACTTTTCAACACAACATATTTTGTTTCTCTATTCCAACCAGTAGTTCCTGAGATTACAAAAAAACAAAGTCATCAGTTTTATAATATTTGTACAGTATTGTATCGCATTGAATTTAGTTTTTAAAAATGTGTGTAAATCAAAAGCCAAAGTGAGTTTCTTATATGATTTAACACATACACATTTCGGTCGTGAGTACCCGTTTACATTTAAAAAGTAAATCCGCGGCAATATTCGTTTAAACATATATAACACATAAAGCTAGTAGGACGTTATAGTATACTAGAAATAAACTTTCAGTTAATAGATCGTCCAGTACACGCCAGTCGGGTAAACGTCCCAGTTGTTGACGCAGCGCTCAGGTGGGAACTTGGCACCTCACTAAACTGCATGGACAGTTGACGATGCCTGAATGGCAGTTTTAGCGTTCAAATTTAGTTCAGCGTCAGCATGAAACTTCCACACGGTTTATAAACTTCAATGAGTAAGTTTGTCTAATTTTGTCTGTGCTGTATTATAAGGGTGATTATTTATATACAGTAAGAACGATGCGGCGTGAGGTGATGATTACAGTAAGGTACAGAAAATGTTATCAAGTGTTTTTAAAAACAACAGTATGGCATTTTTGTGAATCATAAACTAACCAATCTCTGCCCGCGGCTGCGCCCGCGTCATGTGTTCATAAAAAGTAGTCTATGTGTTATTCCAGATTATAATATATATCTGATCCAAGTTCCACCTTAATCCGTTTAACATATAAACGTGGACATTATCCCAGGGGAATCTGCAGCTGGGATAACATTCATCTTTTGTTCGTTTTTTGGATGTTGGCTATCCATGCGCCAAGTTTCATCTTAATCCGTTCAACGGTTACCACGTGAAGGAATGACAAACATCCAAACATTTTTACAAACCTTCACATTTACATATATTTTTTTTTGACAACTCACACACGGCCATCTAATTCCAAACTAAGCGCTAGCTTGTACGATAGTGATCAGACAACTGATAAAAATACATATATAATTATACATACATACTTATATAGATATTTACAACCAGACACACAGAACAAACATTCCTGCTCATCACAGAAAAGTTTGACCTGGTTTGGAATCGAACCCATGACCTACGGCGTAGGAATCAGGTTCACTAACCACTAGACCAACCGGCCTGTCAATCTATTAGTAGGATAGTAGAATTATATTTAAATTTTAGCACATCTAGCCATAAATGAGCTACAAATTTTACTCAGTCTGAAACTTGGCTTCAGTCACTACTACTATTTCAAAGAGCTAATGACAGAGACAGTTGATGAAACTTGATTAACGGTGTTCATCAGAACTGAATAGACTTACAATGTAATAACGTGACGAGTTCATTACTTCACGTCGCTTAAATTATATTTCTATCAAACCTTTCAGCTCGGTTACACGTTCGTGTTGATTATAAAGGGTATTGCACGATGCCCATTTATTGCCTATCAGAATCAATTATATTAAAGTAATAAATGGCTTGAACCCTCAATGATATATCATTTTCCTTTTTATAAGCTTTAATTGAACTTGCAATGTATGTGTCTATATTAGTACGTTAGTATATGTATTTGTTTGTTACGGGTCAAATCTTGCAAGCTTAATTAGACAAACTTTCTCTTAAAATACCTAGCTGAAATTTTGCATACTGCTTCAGTTCAGATTATAATGCACTTTTATGATACGTATGATCTGCTGGTATTGTCAGGATTTACTCCAGACGAGGAAACTTTTCAACGTTTTTTTCAACTCTTTGACTGTAATCATAACTTGAATTATAATTGAGTAACGGGAATATGTGCAATACTTAAAGCAATGTACGTCTAAATGGTCTGTGCACGTAGAAGGCAAAACAAGACTATTAAGGGATTTTTTTTAACATGTATTATTAATGTAAACAAATGATAATTACAATAACGAGTACATATCGTCAAGGTTTTCAATCAGTAACTTTATGAAATGTTAATGGTATTAACTAGGCTCTGCTCGCGGCCTTGCTCGCATAGTATGTCTAAGTGTTATTCTAGACTAGACTATAATATATCTCTGTGCCAAATTTAATTCAATTTTGAAAATGAATTACGATTTATTATTGCCGTCACATGTTCAAGAAAATGGAACCGCATTAATGGGCCTTAAGACGATTTAATCCATTTCTTACTCGAATATTATGGAATTTTTTTTTATATTTATTTATTTATAAAGACACATAAAGTAAACAGACAGACAAATAAAATAAATATTATAGATTGTAAAGATAATAACGAAAATACACTTATGAAAAAACTCACCATGTGAATGGGCCCTAACAGATTTGCTTGTAAATAACACGATATTTCCGAGGGTATTACAAAACGGCAGGAAACGTTCAATATCTGCAGCCGACAGGGATATTACTTGTACGTAAGGCTTCGTAATCGCCGTTGATTATCAACTTTATATCGGAAATCTGTCGACGCTCCGCGACATATGTTTAAAATGAGATTGTGCGGGGTTCAATGTGGTGCGCTTACCTTGGGGGTCGGATTTGATTTCCGGTGTGGACAGGTTCACGTTGACTTGATGAAAAAAAAATCAAAAGCGATTGACAGGCTTCATAGGCTTCTGCACCACCGTTGTATGCGAAACGAGGCTGACTATTTTTACTTTAAAAGTTTATAAAACTACAAATAATCAACCTCATTCCGCTTCTGTATACACTTTTTTGTTCAACATTAACATTGTAAAGTCGGTATTAGTATTACGAATTATTATGATTGTTTGTTTGTTTCAGGAGAATGGTCTCCGAGACTACTCAGCTGAAATATTCTTTAACCATTACAATCCTACATAAACATAGGCTATGAAATATTTTCAAAAAAGTTAGGGGCCCGTATAAAATCTTCAATAATGAAACGCAAAGTATGAATACAATTAAAAAAAAATGCTTTCACGACGTACGCTACGGAAATTATTGATATTGAGCAAAGCGATGTACAGTCTTATAGATGACATCAATATCTACAAATAAGTCCGCGATACCATATATGTCTGCTACAGTTATGTCGAAATTACTGCTTTTTTGCTAACTAGTTTTGAAGGGAAGCGAGGGCAGTTTGTAGTGTATAAAGGTATCGCACAGGGCCAGGTTCAGACTACTCATTACGGTGTCAGAGTGGTAAAAAAAGTTTGAAGGGTCCAACTGCCAAAAATATGTAGTACTAGTTGTTCCAGACGTGGGCTTGAGCACGTACATACTTTTGTATCTTTATTTTGTCAAATAATCCCCGAAATATATGATCTAAGGATGGTATACAGAGAGAGATTGAAAAGAAACATGGCCTATAATTGTGATTATTCTATCCATTAGTAGTCCGCAAGTGACCTCGATTCTCTCCATAACTGGCAACGACTGGAGCATACTCAACCAGGCTTCTCCCTTGACAGTTGAAGACTGAATTAAATACCAATCTTATCTCCTCAGATTAGCCTTAGAAACACATCTTTTGTATTGGTTTCAACTCATAAATGGCATCCTACTGAGCACAGGTTTCTCCTCATGCTGAAGATGCCTAGCGTAGGGGTGAGCAACCTTTCGAATTAAGGGTCCAATTTTAACTTTGATGGTTGCTAGAGGGCCGCACATAGATTAGCATCATTCATATTTAATCAAATCTACTTAACGTTTTAGAGTTACTATGGAAAGGTTTTAAATATTTGCTCAATTTTTATATCATAATGCCTTTTTTATGTTGTTTTATATTATGCTTTAACCACATTATTTGTCTTTCTGAGCATAAAAAATCTAAGTTAAAAATGCTCAGAGCGGCCCGCGGGCCGTGGATGGCTCTCCCCTAGATCATACTCCAGGACGCTGCTACAGCGCGCACAGGTGGCAACATTTTAACTGAATTAGAAGCAATACTATGCCTATTTCCTATATGTATATACATATATGTATATGGCCGCAACTGATCAAACTTGCTCGCAGTGGCCTTTGGGTTTGTGTCCCTTATCCATCTTTTTAAATAATAATGCCTGTTTCCTCCACTGTGACTGGTTTATATCGACCCATACCTATAGATATACGTTTTAAATCTCCTGTTCATTTCATTCTGGAGTAAGCTCCCAAAACAACCCTATTTACTAATATTCAAAACGTGACGTATCACTATTGGACCCGTTTTGAAATACTCATAGATGGGTCACGGAAGAATTTGTATAAAATATACTAAATTTAGTAAAATCTTTTGGTAATTTAGTCGCGAGCGGGCGCTGCCATAAATTACTTCCAGTTGGTAAGTTGCCGTCATGCGCATAACGACTGCTTTTTATTACAATTTTTTGTCTGATATATTACTCTTTAGTCCCAAATTTTACAGGTGAATAAACAACAGAATACAATCACAAAAATAAAAAATAATTCAGTATATTATGGCAGGTAATACACAATTAAAATATTTAATTATATTATTGTCATAGTATTAATTATAATTATAGTATTAATTTGTCACCTTTTATATGGCGAACCACGAAGTATTGGAATAAGTTAACAGCGTCTGTGTTTCCGTTAGGCTTCTGCTAAGTTAATGCGCTTTACCATCTAAGACTATATCTCCACCACGCCATCAGGT
>DWJZ01009743.1:0-10533 GCA_018249125.1 Asbolis capucinus
GCTTTTATAGAACTTGGCCAGGTGGGAGGGATGACGTCAGACATGTACGTCAGCTTCGGTAGTAGTCTCCAATAATATAATATAAAAAGCCATTATTATATAAAAAATGAGCAAATATATAAAAAATACATAATCACTCTAAATCGTTAAGTAGATTTGACTAAATATTGCTAATTTATGTGCGGCCCTCTGGCAAAAATAATTTTTTAAAATTGACCCTTTAATTCAAAAGGAAACTTACTCCTGGTAAAGCCCATAACATTACTTAAATTGTTTTTTTACATTATTTTGACATTTAAGAATTATTTACATTTATTATATTATTTGGTAATTATTTAACAATACACACACATTACCAAAAACACCCATAACAATACCCTTAAATCTCCACTTCAAAGGGTCACCGCAAAATAGGCAAGGCCTTTTTTTAAGGGAGAAATCATCTTAAGATAACAGATACGAGTTTTAAATAAATAAATTACAAGCTGATTAAAGTGACGTCATTTTCCCAGGGCAATGTCGACGGAACCCCGCGACACGTTGTCTGTGGCGCCGGCCGGCCGCCCCGCCTCCCGCGCCTCTTCGCTCAAGAAGCGGTCCATATCTTTAGAACAGACCACCAAGGAGCAGGTGAACATGTCTATTTTATTGGTTCAGTAAGATTTTTCATATATCTTTGTTACAACGCTTAGTAAAGAAATTTTGGATAAAGTTTAATTGATATACCTAAGTTCTAATAATATGAAGAAACTTTATTTCTTATTGCTGTTAATTGATTGGTTAAATTGTAAATTTATTTACTCAAAGTTGTTTTTTCACATACCTTTTGAAAGTCAAACTATGAGGTATTACAGCCAGATCTATAACATACACACATCATTGTCTCAAGAGTTGTTTATAAAGTGTTTATTCGCCAGGGCTCGATCTGGAAATCAATGGACGAGGGCAGTGTCTCGTCAATACAATCTCTCGACGGCGACGCTGATTCCCGTCTATTCCTAAACCGTGACACCAGCCTTGATAGGTAAAAAAATATGTATATTAATACAAAATACTTATTATCAACTTGAGAAAACTACGTTTAAAGTAACGCGTTCTAAACTACTGAACCGATTTAGATCCTATTCAATCTAAATCGGTTTAGTATAGGGTACGGTTGGCAATCTCAATAGGATTGCCAACTACATGCTGTTCAAGAAATATATAGTACTATTTTTCAGTACAACATTCAATTCTAAAACGAATAAAAAAACATTCCACAATTTTTATCGCGCCTTTCGTTCGACGTGCGTAATGTGCATGTGCTTGAAACAGAAAAACATATTTTCAAAAAACAAATAAGATTACAAAATGTGATCAAAAATAAAAAACAAAACTATTTTTTATTCTCTCTATAATGTACTATATTTTTTTAGGTGTACTATATATTTTTGTCTTTTTTTTTTAAATACTATATTTAAACAAAATTAGTAAACCTAGTTTGAGAACGAACATAGTCTACCATTTATTGCGAATAAATCTCTCGAAGGGGATAACAGTATGCATGGATTCGTTACCTATGTAAATATGTTTTGACCTATGTGGGGAAGACTATCCCACGGACGACGTCGTAAGCAAAAGCTACGTGTTCAATATCCATTATTTTATTATTGTTAATATAAAATATCGAATATTTGTCAACAGTCGACTATCCGGTGGTTCAGCGCAAAGTGACGTGTTGCCGACAGAGAAGAAGAAAAAGAAGAGTATATTTGGCAAACTGAAAAATCTGACGAAATCACGTTCTATCGATGACCATGTCGATACAGAAGACTTCAGACCCATAGGCACCGTCTCACAGGTAGCCCGAAATAAATATCACTAAATATTTTTCATACTTTCTTCCTGGTTCTATGAGCAGAGTTCAATCGACCAACTGGAAATATATGTACTTATTCCTCAATCTCTAATTCAAGTACTTAAATATCGTAATAGTCATATAAATAATAATTTGTTTTAATTGCTTCTTGCATTTTGTCGCGTGCTTTTTCTGACCTCATAACGTTACTATTTATATTGGCTAAATTTATTTCTAATTTTAATTGAATTTGAATTTTTAGGGGTCGGACTCGGACATGAGCGCAGCGGGCAGTAAGCGAGATATTCGCGGCAGATTGTCTGACATGTTCAGTAGAAAGGGTCAAAGCTCGCGCGGCAACAGGTAATTTGGCTTTCTTGTTATTTTTATCAATAAATATTAGGACTATAAGGTATTAACTTTTATATAAAAGACAGAAAAATAAATATACGGAGGAGCCCTCAGACCGCTGTTCCACGCTGCTCCGATGCGGGTTGGCTTCACCAACTCCAATGTGGGTTGGTTAGTGGCTAACCCAAGTGTCGAAGTCACAAGTATGCAATATCACTTAAAGTAATTCTAAAAAAATGTATCTCGTATAGGTCGTGTTTTAATTCTCATTTTGGTATATTCCAGTAAGGAGCAGAGTCCGGATCGGTCAACGGGCAGCACAAGCAGCGTGTCGCGGCCCATCCTGCGCAACGCCAGCGCGGCCACGCTGCCCCGGCCTTCCCCCACCACCGGCTCCACCACCGTCAGTATTGAACCCAATTGCCCACGATTGAGCACGAGTCTATCGTCGTCATTTACTACTAGAACTCCAACCGACTGCTTCAGTTCGGATTGGTGACGGGTTTAGTGGCCTACCCAAAGGTCGGAAGCTTTTCTGCCGTCGAAGGCCTCTCTTATACTACCATATGATATCAACCAGAAGACGGCTTAACGTGCCCTCAGAAGCACGGAAGTGCTCAAAAAAAATGTTGTCACTTTTGTCACTCATCGTATCGAGGAAGCCCACTGTTGCTTACCTTCACTGCCATGAACTTACCAGTTGATAAAAAGTAGCCTATATGTTATTCCAAACTATAATGTATCGCTGTGCCAAATTTCATTTCTATCCGTTCTGTAGTTTTTGCGTGAAGGAGTACCAAATATCCCTCCATCCTCACAAACTTTCGGATTTATAACATTAGTAGGATTTAAAATCGACGGAAGTCGCCGGGCTTTTCACATAGTATACGCATTAAATGAGATTTGTGTTGATTCTTTAGAAATTAGCGCCTTCATCGCGAGCATCGAGTGCTACCCCTGCCGCCAAGAGAAAGGAAAAGAAATAAGTAAAATTAAGTTTTCACTTCATTATTATTATATTTATTGAATCTCCTGTATTCACATAGCTTGTAATATCACAAGACATATATTACTATTCAGCCTCACTATAGACGAACGTTAAGTGTCTAGCACAAACCAAGATAATGAACTTTAAGAACCCAGCCCAGTCACCTTTACACTACAACCATTTAAAAGGTTTCCTTATTCTGTTAAAAAAATATATATCTGATTCAAAAATAGAAAATTAGGTTTTTTTTATTAAACATTTACATTAGTATTTTACAATTCATATAATGGGACCAAAAATCATAAACAATAACCAGTGACAATAGTTGACATATCTATAATAACAATACATTGGTTTTTAGTCAGAAAAAGTCGCATTTACTTAACTTTTTTATGCATTTATATTCTGTTAGAAAAGAATATATATTTCGAATGAATTTTGGCGGGCTGGGCAGCGAACACATTAAAACTAGCAGCTACAGAGCACATGACACTTAACGCATAAGGCATCGAAATAACAAGCTACCATGAATATCCTCTTAAACTTTGAGATTTTATACCTCTAGTGTCCTTACAAACATGCCCCCAGCGAATAGGCATGATGACAGAAAATAAAAAGATTTTACATTGTGATTTCCAGTTTAATATATGGTTCAGTTATTAAAATAAAAATTAAATGTCAGTAAAAAAAAATACACAATATACGACATTCCGCCATTTTAGATCATATGTCAAACAACGTCGCACATCTTGTAGACATTAAGTTAAAATATTTGAAGTAACCTGAAGAAAATACAAAATCGCGACTATGACGTCACTATTGGACCGACGTTACTACAGTGGTGTTTCCGAACGAAATTTTTTTTTTTTACTTCAAAACGTAAATATTGAACCAAAAATCAGATATATTTTGCATTAAACAGAATCATACAAATACTTTAGGAGTACTTTGTTTTAATCTGTCATCACGTCTATTTACAAGCTCCGAACGCTAGGTGATCCCCGTTTGTAGTTATTTATGTACTTTTATGTAATTTTACAATAAAATATTGAACATACCGGTGTGTATTATTAAAAAAAACATCCGAGCAAACATATATGTTTATATAAATTTGGAATATTTTACAAATTTATCGTCAAGACGTACAAAATGGAACATATTGTGATATGAAATGCGCATCACGCTTCGTCTGGCTAGCAAACTGCGATTGACATTTCTAGAGTTCGCCAGGAGTTCGCTGTCTGTCTGTCTGTATTTCTTGTCTTAAACACGTATAAACTTGAAATTTCTAAACAATCTGTCAATATTGGATCTACAGCATATGGCCCTGTAACTTTATTTTTTAACTGTATTGCACTAGTATAGCTGTCGTAACAAAAACAAAGTTATCATTTAATTTATGAAACATCACCGTAAAGATTGCACGAGGTGTACGAAACACAAAGTGTGAGGGTCCATCTAGTACTTTGCTTATTTTCCATTTCGACTGACAGACACTTCAATACAAATTTAAGTGTATGTTGTAAATATAACATAAATGCAATTATTCAAGTATGCACGAAAATTTATACAAATACAAAAAGAAAACGGTTTATGTACAAAAGAGTTACTATGCATGTATTATAAGCAAATACAGGGTTCTTCAACATTTTCATTTACGATCCCACTTTTGAGGCATATCCGAATGGCTTGGTATAACTAGTAAAAAAGACGTTATGAAGCTCGCCAATTGTAATGGTACCTTTCATCTATAAAACATCAATTAATTTAAAAAAATACAAATGGCCGCCGGTTACAATAACATTTTGAAACATCACACACATTCGATTTATTCCAAACTTTCTACAATTCTTCAATTATAAAAAATTAATGAGCATTCTCAATTTATATTAATAAAATTGTCAATCGTAATTCGCTTGACGAGCGTTATAAAAACAAATGCAAAATGTATGAGTGTGTACGATACGGCTAGCTCTGGTCCATGAGGTTGGAGTCCACGCCGCCAGTGGAGTCCTTCAGGATGGACTCGAAGATTGGCTGCAGCTCAGGGAATGACTTGATTTGAGTCACGAAGTCCATTAAGTGAGGGTTCTTGTCTGAAATAGAAAAAAAATGGTAGTTAAGAACTTGCCGCCCACAGAAGACCCTCTCTATTCTGCACTACGTTACGTAGCGCCCGAAATTCAATTCCTGCTTTCACTTATCACTGTCACCTGTCATTGTCATCTGTCAATAGCCACTTTCGCATGCCATTATCATCTGTGATTGTCCCGCTGCCACTGTCACCTGTTGCCTGTCAATATGACATGTATTCATCACGGTGCTACCCTCACCTATAACCTAATTATCAATAATGAAATTATCATCTATCACTGTCCCGCCGTCATTACCACCTATTTGTTACCTATTGCTTGTCATTAACACTTGTCAATATCCTACTGCCATCTGTCATCTGTCACTGGCAAGAACCTCACAATGCAACATAACTAACCAGCATCCGGTATCTGGAGCAGCGCGGCGGCGGCTCGCAGCGCGGACCGCTTGAGCTCGTCCTGCTTCTCGTACTCCTGCTTCACAGAGTTGGCTTTCACTTTCATCGTGCACGTCGCGCGGAGTGGTTCCACCACGCTCTCCAGCCCTGAACAGAGACGCGTGCTGTTACTACGTTTTTACACTAGTAAATGTGTGTTTATGGGTAAGTAACAAATAAAATACTCTGTTTACAAATTTTCTGTAGCTATATAATAAGTCCATTGCAAATTTTCCAAATAAAATTGATGGGAAATGGAATTTTTCACTTCATATCTATAGCATAAACCCTGCTTATTGGAACTATTATTATACACATGTACAATGCATGTTTAAAATAAAGTAAAGTTATCACTGTAAAAGAATATTACACAAAATTTTCTGTAAATTCATGCAGTTGATAAGGATGATGCAGAGACGAAAGCGCAATGGACTTCCGTTATAAATTTAGAAATAATACTTTTATTTATTTAGCAAATCACAGTACAGTACATAACAGTATCGTAGTCAGGTACACTGTGTCCTTTTATATTAAAGTGACAAAGGCCCGAAAGCACCTAGATTAGGTAGCCACTTAGAAAATCTATTACTTCTGAGCCCCAATTTTTTTTCTTATTTGCGAACGTAAACCACTACAAAACGTAGATGAACTGGTATACCGAAAACCATAGAGACAAACCTAATTTATCAACAATAAAATATCCAACTCACTCTGCAACACAACAGCCGGACACAGCTGTGCTAGCCGGGCACACATGAGATACGTCAGCATCTTGATGTCATAATGATCCCTCAATCCATCTTCAACGTGCCTGAGGAACTCGAACACGTCGAGCCGATCGAGACAGGTCCCCAGCAACGTGTACATGCATTCGAACGCTGCCTTGCGGAGATCTAGACCGTCGTCCACTGAGTGCTTGAACGGACCCATCTCTACCTCCCTGATCAACTCTTTCTGAAACGATAACAATGCATATATTACTGACGTAGTTCATCAACGTTGTGATCGATAACTGCCTTACTTCTGGACTAAGATTTTATCACACAATGTGGGAAGTACAGACCACTAGTTTAAAAGAATTTAATAGTTTAAAAGTGTATTATGATAAGGCTGACTGGTTTTAACTTATTGTTTCCTCACTAATCTGAAGTTTCTCATGAACTAAAGGACGCCTAGAACCACTCCTTCAGCTGCTTCAGATTCAACCTGGTTCTCCACCTTGGATAGTTTTAAAGCAGTATACCGAGGTGTGTCAAGGACAATGTAGGTAGGATGTATACCTTAACTTTAGTCTCAGCATATATGGTAGGTAGCACGGCTGGCAGCAAATCGCGCACGAGCGAGGGCTTGTTGTGCGCGGCTGAGTTGAAGGCGACGAGCGCCACGCGCCGCACGCCCAGCTCTGAATCCCGCAGCGGTACGAGCAGCTCTGACATCGATGCACGCAGGAGACCGTCGATCGCCGCCGGCTGACACACACACACATGCACATACGATAAAAACTATTGTTTGTAAAACGAATACGCCAGCTTTATTTTTCGGCTTACACTACCGTACACACTTTTTGTTATTGTAAAGTCAATGATGGATAGGTACTGTCTACTGTAGACTGTTTTGTAATTAATTTCATAATTGATGTAGAAACTTTGTATTGTTAACTTGAATATCATTAAGTGAGCTATTGGTTCAGAAGACGAAATAAATCATTTTCATTTCATTAAAACATACATATTCACACCCAAGAACAAACATACATCTGATATATTTATTTATTACAAAATTACAGTCTTTATACACTCTTAAAAACAAACTCTTGAAGACCTTACCACTAGATCATCACTACTGTTCAAAGACTTATTGAAGACAAAAGTTGCATACCTGGTCAGATATGGTGAACTTGACCGCAGTGACAGCAGTGGTCCTCGTGAGCGGCTCCGGTGACTTGAGGAACTCTTTTAAATGCGGTAGTAAGTCTTGTGGCTCTAGTAGGCAAAGTTTTCCTAAGCACTCGGCAACCTGAAAATACAGTCAGTATATAAAACATGCAGAAAAACAAAACAGATAAGCTACTAATATTATAAGAAAGTTTGTGAGGATAGATAGATTGATGTTTGTTACTCTTTCACACAAAAAGTACTGAATAGATCTTAATGACATTTGGCACAGAGATAGAGTATGATCGGAAGTAAAACTTAGGCTGCTTTTTATACAATCCCAGCGAAGCTGTGGGCGGATACTAGTTAATCTACTTCTTTCTCCCCTTTAATCACTCATCTCCAGTACATTATTCTTCTGTATGTATGCGGTATATTTCTACTGTATCTGGGGTCTGTTGTCGTCATTAATAAATCTGTCCGTTGTACTCTTATTTGTAGGCACATAGTCTATAAAGCACATATATGTACCAGGAACCACTTCTTTTCTCTCTCTTTTCCATCAGCACAGTAGTATTCATTTGCCATTTCAGCCACTGGCTACATCCTCATTCTTGGAGAATGGAATAAATAAAATCCACAATGTCATTTGAGCATCTGGGTAAAATATATTTTCTTCGTCATTATTGACCCAGGTGCTTGAAGGATGTACGTCCTTTCTTTGCTATCTTTTTAACCGGCACCGTCACCTGACACGTGATAATCCTGCCTGATTTGCTCAAATCCATAGCTTGATCACTTATGATCACCTATATATTCATATAGTATAAACAATGTTATAATACATACAACATTACGAGATCCCTCCTCCGCACACTGGCAATGCTTGGACAACTGAACCCATATCTCCGGTATGAACGGTCTCAGTGCTTCAACGCCTTCAGGTGTACAAGATTCGCATGAGATGATCTGTAATAAAAATATTATATTATAAGGCAGCGATAGCCAAGTGGTTTGAACATTGTTCTCTCGAACGAGAGGTCCTGTGTTCAAACTCTATGGCGTGCACCTGGGTATGGGTTGCAATTATTAAAGCGCTTAGAGTAATAAATATAAAGCCTTTTATGATTGTTCGACGGCTAGTAACATAATAATTACTGAACCCATGACATCTAAACCAAAATTCAATTTCATAATATTGTAAACGACCTATTAAGGTCGTATGCATTAGAATATACGACGTACAAAATAACAGAGCCCAAATACTGTTTTAAAATCAAATTAACTTTCGAAGACTTAAAATTAACTTAACCATCTAACACAGAAATATCGCAGGTCCTGAGATTATATAATTTGCCAGTTATATTTTTTTTCTTATCTAGCCCCTGTAGAAAATTCGAGTTTATTTATGTACGTATATTCATAGCAATAGTCAGCCTACGCCAATGTCTGTTATAAAATCAACATTCAAGTAACTGGTCGTATAATTTTATCTGTAACTTCTAAATATACCTACTGAAGAAAATTCTTACCTCTCTGAGCGAGTGCAACAGCAGATACTGCCTCTTGGGTTGAGCCTCGATCTCTCTGAGGATGAAGGGCAGGAACTCTGGCAGGTTGCCCACGGCCACCGAGCCCAGCGCGTAGCTCGCAGCCGACTTCACCTCCTCCGAGGACGGGGTGAACGAGTTCAACAACACCTCCTTCAGGTTTGGAATTGAACTTAAGTCTCTGTTGATGAATCATATATTATATTATATAGTACCTAGTATTAAAGTATCAACTAAAGTAAGCTATGCTCTGATTAAATGTTGATAAAACCATTTATTGGAGCCAGTTATATCAATTATTTAGCAACCACACATCACCAGTATAAAATCTAGAAATATTAGTAAGAGGGTAGTAGGTGAATACAACACCTAACTCTATTTAGCAATGGTCCTTCGAGCCGGATGTATGCTTATGGAATTTCAGAGATACAAAAGACAGCTTAGCGAATACGCATTTTATAGTTTTAACATTTGACAATAGATGGCTGCTGGTACATCAAGTAAGGTAAAGATACTGTATTATCTATCAATATTAACCATAGATGGAAAAATATGTTTGATTGTGAACGGGCAGTAAAAGTAAATCATCTCACAAGTGCCGCCCTATCTCAGCGAGCGCCAGCAGCGCGAAGGTATGATGGCTGTCGGTGGGCGGGTGCGTCGCGTCTCGCAGGAAGCCGCGCACCACCTCCAGCGCGTCCGGCCCGCCGCTCACCACCACCGCCGCCACGCACTTCGCCAGCGAGTGGTACGCCTATCACACATAACAATAAATTCATATTGAGATCTCTAATACAACTTTGTAGGATTTAGGTCTTTAGTACAGATTTTGAATATAAAAAAATAGATTAGGTTATGTTGTGACTATAAATTTTATATACAAATTTTGAATTAGGTTAGCTCAACTAGGAGCAACTTAACTAACCATTATTGACTCGGAATGTGACAGGTATTACGTTTCTTTTTCAACACATAAATACAATGTACGATCGTACAAACTTTTACTTCATAGGTTACTAAATGTCCACCTACACTAATTAACACATATATTAAAATAATATCAATTAATATGACATTAATGAATGAAAAATTATAAAAAAAAAACAAAATTAGAAATATAATTAAATATTAAATTTAAATAATTAAATAAAATTTGAATTAAAGCAGCCGACCTAAACTGCAGGTACACACATCCGAGAATGCCTTCTGTCCACCTGCAAACAAGTCTAACTCATGTAAGACACAGATAGTGTGTGGAATAGGAGTGTTGCCGTGTGCAACTATGCGGGCAAAAGGCACGGAAAGCAGTTTATGCATCCTAGTACTCAGATATTTGTCCGACACTTTGGCAAGAAGTAACGATGATAATGATAGTAACGGTGGCGATGATGATGCTCGTTAAT
>DWJZ01009744.1:0-10532 GCA_018249125.1 Asbolis capucinus
CAAACAATCCTACGGTACATCATCTTTGTGTAACTCCAATGGTTTAGGCAGCGTACGCCAAGATAGCTCTCAGAGGGTAGATTTTCTTCCGCCTTAATTGACATGTATCGTTATATTATGACCAAAGTTACATAAAACCATTATAAATGGTAGTCTATATGTTATTCTAATATATAACCTATGTTACTATGAAGTTTCATCGAAATCCGTCAAGTAGTTTCTTCGTGAAAGAGCAACAAACATTGATACATCCATACTTACAAACGTTCGCGTTTATATTATTAATAGGATATTATAAACCACTTAGAGAGATCTCATTTTTATTCCCTCAAAGTGGTCCCGGAACTCGACACTAGCGAGAGTAAATATTTATCTGACCGAAGAGTGTTTGTTCTTGGGCTATTATTCTGAAGAGTAATAGAGAATATTATAAAATGTGTTATTCTAGACCAGGGGTGAGCAACTTTTTGAATGAAAGGGCCAATTTTAAATTACATTTTTGCTAGAGGGCCTCACATAGATTAGCGTTATTTAATTAATCTAATTAACGTTTTAGAGTTACTATGCAGTTTTTAAATATTTGCTTAATTTTTGAATCATAATGCATTTTCATGTTGTATTTTTTTATATTTTAGACATTTACAATATTAGTAGGAAATAGAATAATGTCATTTATAGACGGTATTTATGTTGTGAACAGAAACGTAATTGCCATATAACAAGTCTGCACGACGATGACGTAAGCGTCAGCAACTTGATGTTTGCATTTAAAAAAATATATGATTTCGTGTCTCCAGGCTGTAATAATGTTTCAAGTGCTAAAAACTTCATTATCTGTTCACTTGACATTTTCGTTGATGGTTTAGATGGTGACGCAATATAGGTTTAGAAAGATTGAGACTTATTAACAAACATATTCTAACTACGCATTCAGTTTTATAATCACTAATTATGTAATGGGTGCTAAATTAATGTTTGTACGATTTAAAAAAAAAGGGCATTTTATTTTTTATAAAACCAATTGTATGATGGCTGCTAATTTGTTACATCAACGATTTAAAAAAAAATCGAACAACGTATTCCTTTTTGTGAAACAAATTCTATAATAGGTGCCAATTTTTAGGTATCTGCAAATTAAAAATAAAAATATTCTAATAACGTATTCCAAGTTTAAATCAATAGATTCTGTAAAGGTTGTTAATTGGTTGACATCTCTGCAATTTCACATGTTTTGTGTTATTTTTTTTTTTAGCAAAAAATCTTGGCATAGACAATATTTGGCCATTGTTTGAACCAATCGAGATGTTAATTGTTAATTTCCAACCTTTGCGACACTCTCCTTTGGTAAGGCAAAAGTCAGCATCATTACATGTTATCATATAATAAATCTGTAACTGATACCTGTCTGTACAATGGATGAATTTGTGAGAAATCCTTTTTGGGGGTTTTGGTTAACGATAGAATCAAAAAAGAATAGAATCCAAAATAGTGATATGTACAATTTTTGTTTGTGTGTGTGAACAAAGCATTTTAATCTCAATAATGACGGATTTGATTTGAATTCGTGATTTCGCTGATGATTTTAAGCTTGATTTAAATTGCAATGTTTATTTTATTTTAATTGGCTTAGAAATATAAGACATAAAAACCCCGTCTGCAGCCATTAGCTAAATCGAAACAGAGCGCGGTAACTCGCGTATAACAAAGTTGTACGAATATCTCCCAAGCCGTAGGTGTGTTTGAATGCCTCACGCGTAGCTCCCGATGCTTGTTCACTTTCGTTTTTACCGTCGTGGTCACCTTATGCAACCAGTTTAATAGGTTTAGCTAGTTCGTGACTTGAGTCTATTTTGACAACGTTTCGATGCCACGAAGATATCTTCTTGCGTTAATTTGTTGACTGTATTGGTTAATAAACATATGTTTGTCCCGTGTCAGTTTTAAAACGTGTTGAATTTTCAAGGATTTTTATATTGTCTTTTCCTTTCAAATTTTACATTGCTAATTTGTCTTTATTGCTTAATCGTTTTACAATCCTGTCGTAATAATCAACATAATAAAGACGCCAGTAATATCTATGGCCAGCATTATAATACATACATCTATAAATAAACTCTTTGAAGATAGAATTGTACCTGAGGAATAAATAATTGTAACAGACGCTTAGTACAGTTTTAGCATCTTCTAGGTCACTACTACAGCCTACACTTCAATCAATAAA
This sequence comes from Asbolis capucinus, assembly GCA_018249125.1. Taxonomy (NCBI): domain Eukaryota; kingdom Metazoa; phylum Arthropoda; class Insecta; order Lepidoptera; family Hesperiidae; genus Asbolis; species Asbolis capucinus. The sequence continues at coordinate 2,222 of DWJZ01009744.1, forward strand.
ATTAACAAGCTACAATTGTTTCATACTTCGCTTCAAGGTTCGTAGACAACAGTACGCAATTTATCATAGAAATATACCTGTTACTTAAAAGCTCGTATTAGTAAATCCCCAATATATTCCAGTAAGACCTAATATTTACTAACTCGAATGTTGTGAAGTCCGAACAGATCTGACCTTCATTTCGCACTTTTCGCATGCTATATTTTGCTATTTCCTTCAAAGGTCTGGTAAATGTTGAAAAAGACATAATTCAACGAAATAGTTGATTAGGTTAACGTTATCCAATTTAATTAAGCAGAAATAAATAGACATCGAATTTTACGTTCGCTTAAGTTCACGTAAACGATTGTTTTAATGTTAAAATCGGGCTATGGCAAGTTTTCAAGAGATGATACTGCTGTGCAAATTCATACAGGCGACCCTCGTAACGAGAAGGTTGAACTCGCGTGATACCTATCTGAACTTTGTTGGTTTAGGACCTTCGCGTTAAATGGAAGCTCGGGAGTTTACCTGAAATTTGCATGATGGTCAAGTGAAAAGGATTCGTCGAGCGAGCACAATTTTGAATCATTCCATATTTGGTGCTCATGTTTGAATGTTGTTTTGCTCCGTAAACGTTTCGGCTAACCTTTGTTTGGAATAAATGGTTTGCATTTATGTCTACTATTGAAAGTGTCTATGGTATACTGTGTTTGCGTTTGCCATCTAATTGGCAAAATTAGACCAATTGGCAAATGTAATTGGTTGCATAAACTGTTTGGTTTAGAGTAATAGGTGGCACTGCTATATTTTCCATATACGTTAGATATCCAAAATGACAAACTGTATTTTGTTTCAAAATGGTTATTCAATCATAAAATTCTTTGACTTCTAAAATTCACTGTATTTGATAATGAGGTTTTCTGGAACTAATAACACGAATAAAATACTTGAAATGTTCATATTATTTTATGGAAGTAATAAAACCACTAACTGGAAGGTGCTAATTGATCTGTTAAGTAGATCAATATGTATTGACTTCCATATGTGTCGTCTACGTAACCGACCCAGTTCCTTTATGAGCAAAAAGAACGTCTTTTTGGCGTTCCACTGGATCTAATACCAGTAAAACTTTTCAGCAGGTAATGGTGCACTGCGGACTTCGGTGATTAGTGGTTTCGGTATCTAGGACAATCGCTTATTGCGAGCATTTTAGATAACTTTTGACGTCAACGCGAGTTGGTCCCTTATCGTTTCCATACGCAATTGTGTATGACCTCAATCGAAACGTATTTGTGGGTGAAGTGTCCTGTTAGTTTGTTCTAAATTGGGGCATGAAGGAAGCGAAAATAGAACTCTAAACTTGAATGCAAAAAGTAGGCGAAGTTTTTAGGTGGCGAGATTTAATACTTTAAGGGCGCAAAGAACATCAGATTTAGGTTAAGTTGAACCTAGAGCTGAATAAGTTTATGCTGTACCATTAACATACAGTTCGCTGATAAATAACGACGAAGAAAATAAGGGAAGCATTCGAAGTAGTCGTAATAACTTTGAAAATTCTTAGTTAAATTGTTTTAAGATCAAAGGGCTTTCGATCCTTTGTAGGTTTGGCATCGAAGTGCCTTCTGTTGCTCGTCTTACGAAGATTTTAATAATAACATTTATATTAGCTTGATGGATTGTTTGCCTGTTATCTTTCAAGAATTTTCGGGCTATTGGCCCATTTGTGCTATTCAATTATTAAACTACAAATTCTACCTAAATATTTGCTCTTATTATTATCGTGTTAAGTTAAAAGGAGCTTCGCCTCGCTAATTATATTTTTATCGAAAGCAATGATGATGTCTTTATTATTTTCAATACAGAATTTTCTGTAGGAATTAATTCTGAGAACCATAACGTTAATAGCTATGTGATGATTGATACTGTAATTATTTTACGATTCGGAAACATTCCGATGCTTAATGGCTGCGAGTTTTTGTTAAATCGTACCATTTTGTAACACGTAATTGATGGACAGTTTGAAAACACATTTGTATTCACATTGAATTATTTAAGCTATAGTCATTGTTACGATCGTCAGACTTGAAATTTTGAATGGATATTAATATTTAATTAACGGCTACTCTGTAGAGAGTATACCGAAATTCAGTGTCACGAATTAAAGTCATGTTGAAAATTTTTGATATCTGATCGGCTGTCAGACTGTGGGTTGTAATCGTAGGATCGGCTAAGTTAAGATGCCGCATTGCGCTGCCTCAGCTTGCAGCACTGTCAAGACGCAAGCGCAATGCGCGCATTACGTCACGCCATTGATGACTAATGATCTTACAAACAATAGCTGTTGATCGGCTCAAGAGTGCGTTCAAGGACGTCCTTTTGCTGTTAGGTTGCATGTTGTACACGTTGTGATTACACTTAATAACTTCCTCCTTTTATGGCGACGGTTTGAAAAAGAAAAGCGGTAGAAGTGGTGAGATTTGTTAACTTAACCGTTTAATATCGTTGGTGCAAATAGTCAGCCAATTTTGCCAGTGAAATGATAGCAGTTTTCTATTAAATGAGAACTCGAGGAGGTATCGATCAGCACTTCTCGCTGCGGCAGCTGCAGATCGAGAGTGCTTCGTGAATCAAGAACCTGACGCTTACTCACTTCGCGACATCAAATGTATTTGAAAATGCCGTTTTAGAACTCGTACATCGGTTTACTGCATTCGTCATTGGACAAAAAATATAATAAAAAAGTTAGCCTTCTAAAGCTGGTGTTTAACAACATTGAGAGTTATAAAATTAACGTCTCGTATCTCGCTAGTTAAAATTATTCGTTTCGTTATACCTTTCAGTGCAGTATTTTTCAAAACTGCAGTTTCAACGCTCCTTAGTTTAACTCCTTGATGGCCCACTAATGATCACGGGTCCCATTTTGTAACATGACAATCATAAAAAGAATTTTGACTTTGAAAGGGAGACCCATGATCTCTCACAGGGTCTTCCCTGTAACTGAGGCTTTATAACATTAAGCCACTACGTTGCGTATTGGTGAGAGTATACTGCACCATCTTACCCCAATGCGGATTGGCGGATCTCGCTAGCAACGTTCACGTCATCAGGATAAATCGGACCCAATCTCCAGCTGAATAGATTGATAAATCCCTCTCTTTTATTTGCAAATGTAAAATATATAAAATATGAATCGGGTCCAATGGCCTATTTGGCGGGTTTCGTCAGGAACATTTTTAGATAGCACGGTAACGTCGGGGAGCGGGGACTGATCGCCTGGCTGATTTATAGCGCGCGGCCGCGGTCGGCGCGCTCTCATGTGTTTTTGTGGATATGTGGCCGTGTAAAATATCGGTTTTGAGGTTATGAAGCGTCCAAGAGCTTACCTACTTTATTGCTTTTCTCGATTTTCAAATATTTCAAGGATTTTAACGACGCTTCAATGCTTTTGCAGTTCGTTGACTTTGAATGTAGTTTTGGGTACGTTGTTGTGGGTGTAGGTGGATTTAATTTTGTTTTCTTTTTGTTGCCGATAAAATAGTATATATTTTATAACAATCGCTTCTGTTATTGTAACCAAAACTGCGAATTATAAAATAGATACTTCTTAAAAAGAAATAGAACTTATCACAAAGACCGTGTTTTTATTTCAGAAGGCAGTTTTTCTTTTTATAAAACTGTAGCATTTAGAGACGTTTAATTTTACGAATATAAACTTTTATACAGCATAAGTTTTTGTTGCCTAATTTGTGATTAATATTTTTTATGTATTTATGATGGTACTAATGGTAATAGACTCTGAGTAGTGATTAGCAATTAACTATTAATTATTGAGTGACAATTAGGTCATGCTATTTTAGTTAAATGTCATTGGTTTGCCTCTAGTGAAATATAATTTGATTCTGGGTCTATTTTTCAATTTACCTTGACTATTACATATATATTTAAAAGATATTTCATTATTCTAGCTTTACCCGACACACGTTGACGCAACTCAACCATATCTGATCGATATAATTTTGATACCAAGACCTATTTCAGAGAATTCTGAGCAAAGTTTCTAAAGACATCAGTGCTCTATCTCCTACCATTTCAGAGTCTGTAAAGTACAAACAAACATTGATTTTGATAGAAAATCTTTATCTGTATGTTAGTGCACACATTGTTGATATAAAATCCCGAGTCATACTTTGTTTTCAGACTGATCATTGCGAATACGTAAGATGTGACGAATGTGACTTTGTCATCAACTTAGGTTATAAAATTGGATGAGAAAACGTTCCATACAAAAGTTGAGAGAGCATACACTAGTACCGTAATAAAATATGCACAATACTTAGTTAGGGAACTCAATGTTACAGTATAATTTCCATTCAAATGTCCATAGGTCACAGTGGCTGGTCGACCGTGAACTACCGTGACGTTTGCTTACATTAAAAGGCGTAACCGTACAGAGCGGCGTGGGGAGGAGAGTGTATTTTCGCGTTTAGGAAGCTTTGGGACATTGGAAATTTATTACAGCTACCAAGTATAAGCAAAGTTGATAATTACCGCAACTGGATTAGAAAATAAACTTATAAAGATTAATGTTTGTCCTCGTTAATATAAACAGCCATGAGGGGTCCCTGGTGTTGGGGGGCAGGGAGAGGCAGTTCTGGAATCCAGCTATATAGCTGTCAACACATAATTTACATAATATGATGGGTTAAACCCAGAAAATATCTGGCTGGGTTCACTTAGCTGTCCCTTAGGTCATAAACTAGGTACGTGCGTAAACAGCTCTAGTTTAACTTTACGTTTATTTTATAGTCCAAAATAGACCAATCTTGTTTAATATTCAATGAAGTCCCGTCAAAATGTGTCCAAGGTAAAATTTTCAATCAATTTTATTAAGTGCCGTTCGCTTTTTATAAGTTATTTGATTCATTGAACGGTATGCTGAGTGTAAGAATTGAATAATGGAATCTTTTATGAGTTCAACAGGCCTAAGAGAACGACGGTTCTATTACGTATCTTGCGAACGAAAAGCGATGACGGAAATTGTGCGATAATCGCTCGTTAATCGCGAATTGGTATAACGTATCAGCGACAATTATTCAATTGGTATTGGCGATAGTTTATTCGCAAAAACTTCACAGTAGCAATCAGCGAGTGTTGTGCAACTTTTTTTGACTTGTGCGATATTCTGTGCTATCGTTGTTGATCGTTTGTTGTTTGCTCGCTGTTTGCACATTATAGCTAACAAGGATTATGGACTCTCAGCCTTTCAGGTTATAATAAATGAACTTATAAATGATGAGGCTATGAGTGAAAGCCTAATCGAAAGCGAAGTCCTGGGTTCAGATAATACGCGCAACAAATTTTTACAAGCTTTATTTTTTTTGCAATGTATTTTTGTATTTGTTTGTTATGGGTCCAATCTTGCAAGGTTATGCTTGCTAACAATGCATTTTTATGCCAAACATGACCTGATACTACGTTTAGGATTGGCTGCAGACAAGGGAATTTCTCAAAGGTTAACAATACAGCTATTAAATGCTGTTACCGCCTTAAAAAAATTAAGAGGTACTCAATTCGTGGTTTTTTATTATATATTTTACCTCAGAACTGTTTACTGAGTGAACTGATTTTTTGATCGAAGGTTTGCTTGCGATGCGGTCCCATGTTTTTAGGCGTCCTAATATTTCTGTTTTTCTTCTTTACTGCATAAATTTTGACTGGGTCGATCGTTTTTTTTTTAATTTTAATTCTTTTTTTATTTCAAAGGTTCTTGTCCGGTACTTTTATTTAAGCGACATCTGGCGGTTGGTTTTTGAGTTATTAGTTTTTTTTTATGAATGTTTCGTAATATAAAGTTATGATTATACTGGGTTCATTGATTTTGATGATACTTTTTTTCTCAAAATTTACTTGCCGCATATTGCCATGTAATTTTGAGCGACATCTGACGAGTAGTTTTTGAGGTATCTTTAATAATGCCTATTTTGTGCTTCGTCGATTGCTGGCTGCGACAGTTTCATTCTATATGGATAGTTTCATTGTATTACTTGTGGGAGGCATTTGAACCTGTTTTTTTTAATGATTAAAATTATTATGTATTCCTTTATGGTGGAGATCTATAAATAAATCAGTACATTATTACCACTTGTTACGGTGAAGGAAAACATCGTTAAGTAACCTGCATTCCTGATTCCTATAAAGTTCTCAGGTGTGTGAAGCGTTCTCATCCGCATTTGGCCACCAGGTGATGGCCCTAGGCCGGTCACATTGTGAGATGGGACCCGAGCCCAGTGAGACAATTATGGGTTGCAATGATGGACACTTGGTCGGTGGTTGTCACCTAAAACACGGAAACTCCAATTAAGGTTTGCGGTCCCAATAGATAAATATCATTGGACAACTCACACACGGCCATCTGAACCCAAACTAAGCGTTAACTTGTGCTATGGTGAACAGACAACTGATAAACATCCATGTATACTTTTAAATACATAATTTAATAGACAGTTTACACCCAGACACACAGAACAAACATTCTTGGTCATCACAGAAATGTTTGACCTGGGTGACACTCGAACCCACGACCTTCGGTGTAGCAGTCAGGTTCACTTACTACTAGACCAACCGGCCAGTCAAAATCCGATTACCGATGGCGAGGCACTTGGCGTTGGCGATCTTCATTGATCGATTCCTGAACGCTTCACGTGACTACAATATCCAATTTATATTCAAATATAGAATGTCTAATGAAGTCAAGGATTGCTGGTCAGGATGGAGAATGATCGAGGCCTCGTCAGATATCGTTCGTGGCCCGCAAAGGCTTTTGAGTCTAAACAGATTTTGATGAAACTTACTACAGAGGTAGAGGAAACTTGAGGAAAAACAGACGTTTTTTTTTAAGTTTGGTTCAAAGATTGGATGGTTTTCGTTATCTAAATTGTGGGCTTAATGCTTTGTATTCATGCATTGGAGGTGGTATTGATTTTGGGGTGAAGAAAGGGATCGAGTAAAAAGCTCGTGTTCTTTATTTGAACGTAACTTAGGAGCATAAAATAAAGTAAATTAAGAAAACACATTTACATATCTACAAGCATATCAAGCTTTAAGCTTTTTAAATACAGCTGCAGCGAGCTTACTGAATTATTTCGACTAAATGATCGCCAAGGATTAATTAGATTAATAATGTAGTTTTCAAATTTTTTAAAACAATTTAGTTGGCACTTTAAATGAGATTCAAATTATATAACTGACACCAAGCCTCCAGGCGTCATATCGGGGTTGTGGATTTGGCGGTGAGACCTTCCAACTCCAACAACACTTTACGTTGGCACGGATATCAAGAAAGACGAACAACCTGCCAACATTTTACGTGGAAGTTACGCTTCAATATATGACTATATTCCAGTTACAATTTGAATTACAAATACTATGATAGCAGATGAAAATATTGAAGTAATAATAATAAATATCCCTTATTGTACACGATTATAAATAAAAAAATCACTAATTATAAATAAATAAAGTACAATTGGCCTTGTTATAAGTGACTTATATAATATTGGCTGTAAGTACAGCGAATTCTTTGAAAGACAAAGTTTTCTGTGTACGGCGCAATAGACGCCTACATGGCTTCGTGAAACGTTAAAAATATTCTTATCGAAAGTTTAAATTGGTCGGAATTAAAAGAATTGACGCGAAGCATAAATAAATACCCGAGGGCAGACGTTACATGTTGACGTCATCAGTGAATAGAATAAAAACTTCTGTCGATTGTAACACGTTAAAACATTAAGGTTTTAATAACCGTAATTATAATAAAATAATAATTGGTTATTTTAATAAACGTTTTAATATAAACAAAGTTTATTAAAAATATTTAAAAACGCAAGCTTTAATTATAGATCCAAAATACAAAGAAACACACAAAATTTCATAACTGTGTTGTTAACCGTTGAGGAGTTCCCTTGTCTGGAGTCAATCCTGAACGTTGTACCAGGTCCTGCCTATCGTTAAAATGCACTGTCATCAGGTCGGAAGACTTATGCAAAAGTTGAGCTCCGTAATGTAAGAGGAAATGGGTCTAATTAAGCTTGCAAGATTTGACCCGTAACAAAGAAATATACTAACATACTAATATACAGACAATTTGACGGGCCGGTTGGTCTAGTGGTTGGTGAACCTGACTACTGTATCGGAGGCCGTGGGTTCGATTCCCACCCAGGTCAAACTTTTCTGTCATGATGTCATGTTTGTTCTGTGTGTCTGGATGTTTAATAAAAATATATATTTAAGTATGTATTTAAAAGAATATATGTATGTTTATCAGTTATCT
>DWJZ01009745.1:0-10532 GCA_018249125.1 Asbolis capucinus
TAATTTTTATATTTCCATCAGGCTTGTGACACGTGTAAAGAAGAGTACTTCAATATTCAAGCGGAAAATCCCGACGGTTGCACTAAGTGTTATTGTTTTGGAAAGACTACAAGATGTGAGAGTTCTTACTTGTCTTGGGCGGAGGTAAATTTTTCTATTAGGTTTAATGTAGACTTCCTAACTTGTGGTAAGCTAACAAACCCAATCTAACGACCCCCTTTGACTTAATCTTCGAGGCAACGCTTAGCTCTACAATTTAGCTACATTCGTCATTAGATGGTAGCTCAACCACGCTAATGCTCTCAAAGTATAGTTAACTGTTTGTCTACTTGACTGCCACGTTACGCTTTTATAGATAATACAATTAATAATGTTTTTCAAAAATCTTATGTCCGCGTCATTCAATGATATACATATGTATAACTTAACTTTTATACCTCATGTTAGTATATGAACTAAAAATTAATACCGACTCTACCAGGTTATCTGTCAATTATTGATTTTATTTGTACAGATCAACGGCATGAGTGATTGGTATTTGGTGAATATTGAGGCCAATCGCACCTTGAATATATTCCCTCTCACCATCAGCCCTACTGTTCTTAACGACTCTGTAATCGGCGCGGAAATTGTAAGCAGTGATGAAGGATCGCAAAAAGTTGTTTACTTCGGAGCACCAGATTACTATCTCGGTTAGTTCTTTAGTACCCTACCCAGCTTCACCTTTGTATTCTTCATATTTTTTTATGTATATGTACTTTATAAGTATTATAAATACTGTGTATGTATATATAATGCCTCGCTCCCAGCGATAAGACCGCCTATTGTTCACACTCTTATTTCTACTCTTCTTATGTACCTAAATTATTTTTGGTTTACAAGTGTTTTGCATTGTATTAATTGTAAATACTGTGTGAGTTCCACGTATTTTATGAGTTCATTATAATTATTGTTGTTATTAACAGGTAAACGATTAACATCGTACGGAGGTTATCTTACGTACTCGGTCTTCTATACGACTGAAGATGGCGGCGGGGCCATAGCTGCGGCTGACGTCATCATTGGAGGACCGAACGGTTACCTCGTCCACAACAGTATAGAACAACCACCTTCATTCGTCAACTGGATGCACAGCGTCAGAATAACGGAAGATGATTTCACGAATTTGGACGGCTCGGCGGTCACTCGCGATCAGTTCATGACCACTCTGGTCAATGTCACTTCTATTTACATCAGAGCGACGTATTGGCATGAGGCAGTCACTACTAGGTATGTTGTTTGAAATATAAAATATATATTATTATATAAATACTATAGTCGAAAGTAGACCGTAATTACAATAGTCTTACGCTTCACTATAACAATGTCTACTAAAAACTTTTATATAATTTTACTTATTTTTTATATAAATATAATTCTATATTCGTTTTTAACTATACCATATTTCACACTCTTTGTACGTAACTTTATTATTTGCCTTCACATACTCACATATGTATGTTACTTCAAAGAACAAGTTTCTTTGCAACTCTACCAGCTTAGTCGTTGGCTTTAGAAAAGTAAAAAATAAATCTCAACATAACCCAATATAACGGGATTACAAAGAAACTATCATACTTATGTAAGCTTAAGTTGTACATATAAGAACATATATATGTATGTTTGATCGTCAGATTAATGGCGGTAACATTAGACGTTGCCATTGACGAATTCTCGGAGGGAGCGAAGCACGCGTCTTCTGTGGAAATTTGCCAATGTCCTAAGGCCTACCGAGGGCTGTCGTGCGAGCAGTGCGCTGAGGGATATTACAGACTGAGCTCGGGCCCGCACGTTGGATTCTGTGTGCCCTGTCAGTGTAACGGGCATTCCAGGGAGTGTGATGTCAACACTGGTGTATGTTTGGTAAGAAACCAATATGAACTATAGCCCCTTTTCCCGTCTTGAGAAAACCTTAAATCCTCGATTTGATAAATTATCCGTCATGTTACGGGGGCATAAGTCTTGAAGATCAATGGTTGTTAAGTTATTCATTTAATTGTTTTTTTTTATCTCCATCAAAACTGAATATCGACATAAACGAAAAAAATGTTGTCCGTTTTTGATAGCCAATAATGATTTGGTATATCACCTATATACCTTTTCTATTTTCTTGTAAATTCATATTAATTGATGATATGTTTCAGGAGTGCACAGACAACACTATGGGTGACCATTGCGAGATGTGTATCCCAGGTTACCATGGCAACGCTACCGTAGGGACGCCGCGGGATTGTCTCATCTGTGCATGTCCCATGCCATATCCCTCTAACAAGTTAGTTAATGTTTGTTAAAGATACACAGGGCGATTAATTTTCATCTTATTTTTACCTCGACAAAGTGTTTCAGAACATTCGTTGAGCGCTGTTATAATACTTTAGAATAATAATAATAGAATAGAATAATAATATTAGAATAATAATTTAGAACACGTATTATCGCACTCAGTTACTTAAACAGCGATTATTGTATACTAAATCTCTTTACTCATTCTGTACTAAGGAATGATTTAAGTACGCATTATCGACTCTTGAGTGCGACAGTCATTCCCATACGTCTTTCGGAGTTGAAATGAATAATCATAAATAAATGTTGCACAGTAAACTAAAATTCGTTTGTTTTGTCTACAGCTTTGCCATCGGATGTGATCTCAGTGAAAATGGATCCCTCATATCTTGCGTTTGCAAGCCCGGATACGGTGGAGCAAGATGCGAATTTTGCGCTGCTGGCTACTACGGGGAACCGGAAAATATTGGTAATACATTTTTTATTTTAATATAATATATGCCTATAACACCCAGCTCAGCTCCGTATGGGTAGGAGAAGATTTATGTATATGCTGCCAGTAAGATAATACTGGCAGTTATATTACAAAAGATATAACCAAATAAAAAAAAATTATATTGCAGGTGACTATTGTAAGCCGTGCAATTGCTCTGGCAACATCAACGTGAACGACCCCAGTTCCTGCGACAGCATAACTGGCAATTGTCTCAAGTGTGAGAACAACACCGCCGGCGCTGCGTGCAATCTATGTGCGCCAGGCTTCTTCGGTGACGCTATATTCTCTAAGAACTGTACTGGTAAGTTTAAAACTCCTCATATTTAGACGAATCTCCATATTAATTGTTTCAGTTATCCCTTTATGTCCATCTACCGATATATTACATATAGAGAATGTTATTATTATGCTTATTATCATTTAAATCTGTCGAATGATATCCGCGCCATAAATAGCGCGTATCATTAAATTACATGAATGAATTGCTGTTTATTTTGTAGAGTTTAAACGTATTCTCAAGAATATATACATAGTCGAGCGCGTAAAGTCGAATTAGGCATACTGCTTAATGATTTTTAACTGCCGGGAAAAAATATGTACACAATCCACGATGAATAGAGTTTAAAAACTTATATCTCCATAGAAAACATTAAAGGCTAACTTGATTTAATTTCAATATTCTTCCACACAGCGTGTGTATGCGATGAGTATGGCATGGAGCGGTGCGACCCCACGACCGGCACTTGCGTGTGTAGACCAGGCGTCATAGGTGACACTTGTGACAGATGTGCGCCCGACCATTGGGGATTGAACAGTGGACAGGGTTGCACTCCCTGTAACTGTGGACTGGCTTCAGACTCTTCACAGTGCGACGATAATACTGGACAGTGCAAGTAGGGAGACTCTCATATTTGTCGAGCTTATAAGTGCCAAAGTCACGCACGGTCATTAGAACCTCAAACTAAAACTTAGCTTATTTTATGGTAATTGAAAGACTGATAAACATACGTAGGTTTTTACATTTTTAAAGACGTACCTTTCTATTTTTTTGTACAAATATAATAAACATTCAATTCATAATAGAAAAAAAAATTATGTCTGGGATTAGAACTCGCGATCTTCGACTTAGTTAGGAGCTGTACTGACCACAAAAATAACAGGCCAGTCAAATGAAGCGATAGCCAAACTAAAGCGCTTACGTCCGATGACTTGTTAAACAATAACAAGGACGGTCGGAGAGTTGAAAGGTGACGGCTAGGGCCAAAGATTCATGAAAACTTTCGATCTTTTGGAGGCTTCGCAAAGCCGTCAGTCATAATAATTTTAGTTTCTTCCCATACCAACGTCGTTTAATATAGTTATATACGTAAAAGCATTGTACCAAAGTAACTTTACTGCACTGTACATTAATTTTACTCTTAATGTGGTTCATTTTAGATGCGCAATTGGAGTCACAGGCAAGCAATGTGACCAATGCGCAGCTGGATACTGGAACTACTCAAAGGATGGATGCGATCGTAAGTCCATCGAGAATACCTATTCAGTACAGTATGAAATAAAGTCTTTTATTCAATCTGAAATAATAGTTTCATATATGTCTCGATTTAGTAGGTATACATTCAAATCGATTTTTCAACATATCGATTCTATTTAAATTGCACTTTAAGAATTGAAGTACGTAAGTGTTTGATGTATTAACAATAATATTTATTTTCTCTCAATATAATTTACAAGTAAGGTTCATCTACGTATTAGTAAATAAATATATATGTATATATATATATATGTATATGTAAGAGGCTTTTCTTTTTACACAGATTGCAATTGTAATACTGGGTATTCAGTGGGCTTCATGTGCAACGCGACGGGTCAATGTGAGTGCCTGCCCGGTGTGATCGGAGAAAAGTGTAATCGTTGTCCTGAAAGGTAACACATGTTTTAGATTAGTTTTATTTATTTTTATAACCTTAGGTGGCCAAAGAGCAGACGTATCACCATCGCCGTTGTAAATCGAAACTAATTCGCTTCTAGAAACATCACCACCTCACAAAAAATAAGATATAACTAAGTAAAGCTAAGGAATTGAATTATTTGCCTGTATGGAAATGTATATACATAGGTATGGTGTAGGGGTAGTCCGCAAGCAATAATAAGATTAACTACAAGACCACAAACGGGGCCATTTGTAAGGGAATTGGCTACTGTATCATTCCTAGACGGGTTAAGGAGATTAGTAATCTACATTTTTTCTTACTTTCGATTAGTTAGCGCTTGACTACGATCCCACCTAATGGTACGTGGCGATGACGTCTTCGATGGTAAAATGGCTTAACTTAGGGCTTTTCACTGGACTTGAAGACATTTACATTATAATCGTCCGGGGACACCGACGCGGGCAACTTATTCCAATTATTATTTATCTACTGCTAACCGTCTGACTCTCCCATAGAAATAATAATAAGTTTATTGATTCGATGCTCGTATAATTTGAGGACGTTATCCACTTATAAGCTGTTTTGACTAATTAAATTTACTTTTAGATGGGTTCTTATACCACAAGAAGGATGTCTGGAATGTGACTCTTGCACAGACGCGCTCATCTTTTCAATTGAAGATATGAGTTACCTTTTATCGAATGAAAGTCTTGAATTTAAGGTGAGATTAATAGTAAATAAATATAAGTAAAGCATGGCATCTCTCTTTTTACAATTTCTAACTATTGCTCTTCCCTGAAAGGCTCAAAAATTCATAACTTGTAAGAAAGTGCTATTGTTATCTTAATATTTTTTTAGGATAAGGCAGACTCATTTTTCACAACTCAGCGGCTCAACTATATTTCAAACCAAACTGAACTTCTCACACCAAAGGTCGCTGAATTAAAAAACGTAGAACTATCTAACGTCACATCAGCAGTAAAGGCGTTAGAAACCAATGTGAAGAATCTTTTACGATCGGTAAGTTAATTTTTGTCAAAACATTTTGATCCATGCAATCGACGCCTCATTATACAAACAATTGTATAGCTATCAGGATAGGTTACGCAACTTTTAACCTTATTTCTTCTTAATTAAGACTATTTAACATATTTTATTCTTTAACAGGCCGAGTTCGCAGCAACTGACAGCGACAAACAAGTATCCAAAGCTGCAATCTTAGCCGCTGACACAGACAAGGTCCTTGCATCCGTTAGAGAGAAGAGCCAAAAAGCGAGGGATCTAGTTAAGCATATTTCAGATCTAGCCACAGGACTTGAGCTCAGTCAGCAACCCAAAGTTGACTCGGCATTAACTGAGGCGCGGCAGATCAAGAGTGATATCGCTGGTAAGTTAAAGATATTTTAATTTACGGGCGCTACTTCATGCAAAACGATTTTCGTAACGTTATTTATGTATTCTACGATATTATTTGTGTTTACGAGATGTTGATTTCTAGATTATACTTTTAATTTGTCCCTACCTAAAAGTAAAACTTAGGATATCATAATAATTTTACTTAATACAAATTATAACTTGATATCAATAATAATAATAATAAATATCTTTGGACAACTCCCACATGGCCATCTGAACCCAAACTATGCGTTAGCTTGTGCTATGGTGATGAGACAACTGATAAACATACATATATACTTTTTTTAAATACATGCTTAAATAGATATATCTATTACACACCCAGACTCCTTCCCCTTATTACCCACCCAGATTACTCATCACAGAAAAGTTTAACCTGGATGGGAATCGAACCCACGACCTCCAGTGTAGTAGTCAGTTTGACTAACTATAGACCAAGACTTATGTTTATAACGGCCATATCATATTGTGTTGACTCTATCCGTTAATTTTTCAAATTAATTGTTTCACATTATTTAAAAGCTACTTTCGTTTCAATAAAAAAAATACTTATGAAGTGTTATTTTATTGCAGACAAAAACTTAATGCCGAAAGAGGCGCAAGCCGTTAATGCTTTAAAAAACGCCACCACACAAATCGAGCGCATGAACATATTTGTTATGCCCGTTAATGAACAAGCTAAGGTAAGTTGAAGAATCTCTGTAAACAAAAAAAATTACTATGCATACTACTACGATTACTTTTGAAACTAAATAGTATTGTAAAATTTTGAGTTTCGTTAAGTGAGCTCGTTTCATTTCTAGAGATTGAATCTAATCTACTAATCAATGAATAAAGTGAAAAAAAAAACCTTTCAGAATTTTGAGAATCTCGTTAATTCGACGAGGGAGATTAAAAGTAAATTAAATGAAATGCTTGAATACATGGAGCTTGCACAAAATACTGCGGGTGATGCGGAAAAATTAAATGCTAAGAACAGGTAATAAATCATACATATTATACTAACTACTGCAAAAGTTCTGTACTAAGGAGCGATTTAAGTAACCATTAACGAATACCAGTGCGGTAATAAGTACCTATACTTGAATCTACCGAAAATTTACCAACAAGTACATAGCTACAATTGATAAGCTAAACTAAGCTTAAGAAATTTAATATTCTATTCTAGTCTTGACTAGTGTAGATTTTATCATATAATTTCATCATAAAAGTTTTCAGCATTTTACATGTTCAAGGGTTTAAGCGTACAAAACGAAAGCGTTCTTAATATTCAATTACGAAAGTTCAGTAGTACCATATCGATAAATAAATATTGATATTACAGAGTGTCCAAATTCGGTAACAAAGTATTATCAGTTACGAAAGAGAACAACGCCGCAGTAAAAGATCTCATAGATGCAGCAACTGACATTAGTAACGCAACTCTGTACAACGTTCTGGTTAATGGTATTGTACAGAACTCCGCGAAAGCTCTACAAGAAATTAACAGTGCTATAAATGATATGGAAGATAGAATCGATGCTTTAGGAGATGAGATACCGCAACTGACAAATCTAACCACTGTTGCTTTGAACCATGCCAGCGGTTTGCGATACAGGGTAAGATTTTTTTTTGGAATAAATTAATTTGTTTCCATACTTGCACTAATGGCGTCATCTCACCTGCATGTTCAATAATCTATATATCAACTCGATACTGTGATTCAGAAGTGTAATATCCATTTTTCAAGATAATAAATTCAGTAACAAACCTGTATTTATCTAATCATGGATCGTATCTAACTACTGCTAGCAATTAAGGAAAACACGACTTTTTTAAATGTTAAGTAAGCCCGTCATGATAAAAGGACATATCAATAAAATCATGATGTTATTATCAAATTTGTGTTCCAGGCAGAAGAACTCCACAAGCAGGCAGAGAGCGAGAATAACAACACTCGTACGCAGCATGCATACAGCGCTGCCTCTGCATACTCGTCCATAGTGCAGGAAATAAGGGACGCCAAAATGGCCGCCGACACCGCAGAGGAATCTATAGCCAAGGCTACGAGTATTGTAAGTTACTAATACGTTAGAATTGGCATCCCATAAAGCTCAATATAGAGTGTATTAATATCGTAAAATTTGCATTGGAAAGTCTTAGATCTTTCGTCTTTCTCAGACCTAATTCATCTATAATAAAGCCATCCCTCATCACCTTCTTGATACCAAATGGAGGCATTATCTTTAATTTTAGGTAAAACTCTTAAAATATTCTCATTATATCTGATTCATCATATTTGATTTTCAGAATGACCGCTTAAAGGAAGCTGTAGGACCAGCTCGGAATCGTTCCATGATGCTCTCGGATAAGGCTTTGAGGGCGCTCGATATGGTCCAAAATGAATTAGGACCAAACGTAACTCGGGCGGACCAAGCTTTGTTTAATACTTCCGAAACATTACTTAACGCAGACAATATAAACAATGCCATACAACTGTGAGTATCAAGCCTTTCCTCTGCTTCACTACATAGAGCCAAAAATATCTCGTTAGTACGTCGGAAGGGGTACTCTCTTAAACAGCCTAAACATAAACTTTTTGCTCTTAATTTTTTTTTTTGGAAAAGAGCAGGTTTGAAAGTATAAAATTATTTTCTTCTCTTTCTCTTCATGTTGTAACCTCGTCTTCAAATTTACCTAGTATCAGAGTTACTAAGGTAACAATAACTAGGTATTGTACTTCTGTTTTTCAGATCATTACCTAGTGCTCCTCAAGCTTCTCTGGAGAGTGAGGTAGATAAAGCAAACAGAGTGAACGATACCGTAAAATCGACCGTCGGCATCATGTCACAGCTCAGTCAAGATTTGGCGGATAGTAAGATCTGGGCACAGTCATTACCTAAATTGGCTGATGATGCACAAAAAATGACGTCGAACATAGAAAATTTAGGTAATCAATAAATTTTAATGCAAGTCCATATCGTTTGTTTTCAAAATAATATGAAAAAAGCTGGAATTAAAATATAAATTACATGTACTAAGAACAAACATATATTATTCTACGTATATCATCTTACAGTAAACAAAATTCAAGAAATGGAACCACAGATTACATCCACATATCGTACTGTAAAGAAAAAGCAGGAATTACTTGAGAATCGCCGTAAGGAAGCTGATGAGAAACTTCAAAAATTAAGAGATCTTATTGAGCAGGTATGTATTATTCGTATAGCTGGTACTAAATTGGAAATCTTGCAAGTATCATTTATATTCGGCATCCACACATATGCATATGACAAGTTTTAATCGTGTATTCATTTCCTATGACACCTAAATGTCTTAAGTTATTGAAACGGTACATTGTTTTCATAATAAATCCTAGAACGGTATGGCCCTGTCTGATACATTCATACTCTAATTTTCGCAGACTCGAACTGTTGCAAATCGCAACCAAGTGGGTGTTTCTTTCGATCGTCTATCGACATTGCAACCACGCTTGCCCGAGTCGGTGGATGAGATGTCGACATCAACCCACGTATCCTCATACTTCCGTACTAAGGAAAAGGATGGTTTTTTGTTATACCTCGGAAATCCTAAGGACACCATGTTAAGAAGAACGAAATCGGTGAGTAAGATATAAACATAACTAATTGTTTTATAAGTACCTATATAAATAACTAAAACCAGATAGGGTATATTAAAATCGGAAATTAAACTACACTCGCGTGCTAAACTGTGGAATCACTTGTTTGTGACTGGCTACGAACATATTAAAAATGAACCTTATCGGAAAATGTGTTTAAATGTGGTATAATCTTAAAGGTTACAGTTTCAGCTTTAAAATTATATTACATTTGCGAAAATCAATTTCATATTTCAAAAGATAGAGTCTCTTTAACTGGTAACGACTGGCGCACGTTACGTCACCATAAAAGGGTGTGTTTTCTGGATATCGTTATCAGCTGACTTTGTCTTGGAAGATAATGGACACAATGCCAGTAGAAGCTGCTCAAATCGTTACTCTACTGCAATAAAGGTACTGTTGCACACCAGCTTCAAATCAGTCAATCCTGTGTCTCAAAAATTTAAAAAAAATCGAGTAACTGGAGGCTTCATCTCGAGGCCAAGATCTGGACGTCACCGATGCACTTCGGATAGAGATGACCGATTTATCGTGTCAACTTCTCTTCGCAAACGACATTTGACCGGAGTTGATGTCCAGCAGAAGCTCAGGGATGTTCGAAGAGTGGCTGTCAGTGAGTGGACAATAAGGCGCCGACTCAAGCAAGCAAATCTGACACTAAAGAGATCTGTTACAAGTCCGAAACTCACTGCAAGGCACCGACAAACGTGGGTTCAATTTGCTCGAGCACACCTTGATTGGG
>DWJZ01009746.1:0-10532 GCA_018249125.1 Asbolis capucinus
TCACAGAAAAGTTTGACCTGGGTGGGATTCGAACCCACGACCACCGGTGTAGTAGTCAGGTTCACTAACCACTAGACTAGGTAGACTAACCAATTGGTGGAGGTCTCAAAGTTATATATACGTAGATATCAGATAGAAGTCATTGTCTCCCGATTGTGAGGTCCTTCAAATCCTGCGACGCACACTGTGCGAAGTTATATGCGTATCAGAGGTTGATTATCGCTTGCTATGGTGAAGAAAAACATCTGCACTGAGAGTTCTTCATAAAGGTGTGTGAAGTCCACCAATCCACACTCGGC
This sequence comes from Asbolis capucinus, assembly GCA_018249125.1. Taxonomy (NCBI): domain Eukaryota; kingdom Metazoa; phylum Arthropoda; class Insecta; order Lepidoptera; family Hesperiidae; genus Asbolis; species Asbolis capucinus. The sequence continues at coordinate 300 of DWJZ01009746.1, forward strand.
CGTCGAGAGGGGAGACCCAAGACCAGTAGTAGGACAGATATGGGTGGCAATGACGTGAATTTTGTGGTCTTAACGCGAATAAAGGTCACATTAAGATATAGTCTCAGTATTTTTAACATCTCCCTTGACATTCATAAACTGTAATTTTATAAGTATCTACTTGTTTAATGGGACAATTAAAAATAATTTCGCAAATTTATAGAACCTACCTACGGCCCTTAGCTGTATCAAAATGTAACGAAGGTAATTACTAGTACGTTTAATAAATATATATGCGTTTCTTTGAGAGAGAGAGAGAGATAGAGGGAAGATTGTATTCAACATATAACAGATAGAAACATCGTGGACATAACATTATTATGCAATATTAGGGTCTGCAATTGTTAACTGTCACGAAATGCATCACCAACTACAGAATCGTCTAAATAAACAAACTATTTAACACAGCAAACTATTTATCCAACAACTAGTTTAGTGTCCGGGATTAAATTCAAATCAGAAGACGATCGCATTCAATTAAGAATCTGTCCGGTGGCTCAGCTGTCGCAAATAGCGGTCGGTGTTGCAGACAACTCGATCAATGCTGCGGTAATCCGTTCATACTGAATAGCCGGCGCTGCCTTCTGTGCTGAATACTATTGAAAATTTTAAACTGGAATGACATTAAAGATAATGTTTTGGAGTCACTTTATTTATTTCTTTTTTTATTATAAAAGCTTGATTTTCAAATGTGCATTATAATAAAGTCATTATTTATCGTTGTTATCAGTCATTGAAGTTCATCCCTGTTTTTGGAAATAACATTGCCATTTAATAGACTGCATTCTCTTTACTATTGTTATGACAGTGGGTTGGGGATAGGAAAGGAATAAGGTTTGTGTAGATGGTCTCTTTATTTAAAATTTACTTCAGGATAACTACATGAACCAATATCTCTGCACGAATTTCGCCATACTCGCGTACTGTACTAGCGACACAACACTCGTGTCACTACACTAACGGCACTGTCCTCACGTCAGTATACTCGCGACACCGTACAATTGCACTACTTACTTCTAACTTAACTTTTTTTCTCTTTTCTTTCCTCATTCGTTCCCGAAACTGAACTGCCCGTTCCGTATCTCCGACCGCCTTACATACCCCTAATTTGGAAGGAATATTCCAAATTCAAACATTTTTCAAATTTCTTCTATCCTGCTCACTTTTGTTTTCCTGTAATTCCCAGAATTATCTAGAAGTTCTGTTTTTAAATTTCTTCTATTCTGCTTACACATTTTCTGTCCTATGTTTTCATTTCCATTGCACCTTAATCTTCTTCTTTCAGTTCTATTTCGTCCAGGTTAATCTAGAAATTTCCATTTTCTATAAAATTATAGACATGGAATCATGAACTTCCGCTTCGATAGTCCGACCATTTCCCACAGAGCCACGTAGCTCTGACAGCTTACGTCGAAATTCATTAACAGTTGAATCTACGCGACAATATGAACATCTTTACAACATTAAAAAACACTTTTTAAAGTAGTTTTATCTTTATTTGCGAGATTTAATTGTCCTTTAAAGATCCAAAAATTACGCTTTAACTCCGAATAATATTTTCTGTACTCTTGAGGGTTTTAATCAGATAATAATTTATAAAATTTTGTCAGCGTACAATAATTTAATATAAATCCTATTACATCTAATGGGGCATTGGTAAATCAGAGCCCGTATATCCGTTGACTATCAGTGAATCCCTATTTACTAATATAATCCTCATGTACTTAGCCGACAAGTAACAACTCTGGAATTAATTCTCCACCCGATGTTATCTCGTCTTATTCAGCCTTATTTGGGAAAGCTCTTGGCTTTGTTCTTTCACTCTCGTGTCTTTGGGATTCATAATGATTCATCAAGGCGGAAATGGATGTAGATTTCAGGAACCAGAAGCACCGTCTATCTACATATGTTGCTCGTTCATTGTGATTACATATGTATACAAAGATATCGATTAAGTAGGAATTTTATAACCGTCTCGACAATAACATTTTTGGCGTTTCTGGTATTTTTCTAAAACCTTCGCAGCAATTTTGCTTGTTCGCATTGACACCGGTTAATTGTGTCGAAAAAATGAAACTGTCTGTGACATGGGTTATAAATGAAATTTTGTTTTAGGTCTGTCCTAGAAAATTTTCGCTGACTCCGACTGAATGTATCTCCTTCTCCTCTATTAGGTACTACTATTTTTGGATTGGGACCACAGACAATACCGGCAACTAGGAAAACGGCTTTTAGCTAAATTGCGTAGCGTTCTCTTTCATCATACGTACTGCAAAGGACTGGAATTAGTTGTCAGTAAACATGCGATTACAACATGTTTTCAAGTCAAGATGAGTAGGCAATTACTTAATTAGTGTGCTTTACCACGTAAAGATCACATCGCCACTTACCGTCAGGCGGGATAGTGGTCAAGTACTAATTTATAGAAATAAAAAAAAACGCTATTCTCAAGCTCAATAACGATACCCATTTCCTCAGTTTATCGATTTCTCCATAGACGGAATCAAAACATCTTTAAAACAAAATCTTTACAAAGTCCAATTTCCGAAAATGCCGGTCAAACAAATATACCGTGTTATAAACAGAAAACAGAATCGTGGTCAATATTGTTACTGAATAATAAGAATAGTTCCGTCTAACCGTTCAAAAGCAGTAACATTCACAATAGAAAACGAAAGAGTTCAAAAGTTCGTGAAATAGATCATACTCGTAGTATTACATTTGTACTGAGCGTTTTGAACTTAAGATTTATTACTTTCTATCGTTTTTGTCCAGCTCTGATATGAAACAGGGATTTACAACGAAGATGGGAAACCATATCCAGGATATAATAATGTAATGGAGACACAGACAGCGAAACCATAAGACTAACCCACCCGATTTTCTCCTAATTTAATGATCGATAAAACAAAGTTCTGTTAATACAAAGAGAAAAATCAAGCGGAATTTTACTCACATTAATACTAAAGCCATTATAAACAAATCTGAAAATAGTATCGATGAAGACAATTTACTATCCCCGCATTTTATTCTAAAAACAAGCAACTTGTGATTAAATTCAACACAAATTGAGAGTAACTAAATCTCCAATTTCTTACAATATCGTCCCAGTCTTTAATTCTAATTGGTATGTTTTTCTTATTATTAGTAACAATCATTGTTAACTATTTTTCATTCATTTTTTAATTTAAGTCAATACCAAATAATATGACTAACCTGGTTCTTCCAGATCTACAATTTTCACCCACATTTGAATAATGTACAAAGCCTTCAAATTTCTCGTATCCGATAGACGTCTGTCTATCTATTATTAACGCACCAGCCGCATCATGTGTAGATCCCATGAAATAGGTATCATGATTGGGCACAAACTGGCAGCTGTTGGTTCCCAAACACGATTATTGTATTAACTACCATTCTAGGGTTTCGGGTTCGGTGTGACTGGAAACCTTTAAATCGCCTCGTCCTAGTTCTACATCAAGGCTGCTCATCCCCAGGCCCGCGGGCTATAATTTGGCCCGCGAACAGATTTTAAATGGCCCGCGCAAGTACGTTTTAATACTTTTTTACACATACAAGTCCAGTGAGTAATTAATGAATTAATTACTAGTGGCCCGCGCTTAATTTATTATCCCTCAGTTTGGCCCGACTGACAAATAGGTTGAGCATCCTTCTTCTACATTAACGAAAGTCAAAGTCAAATTATTTATTTCATCATACGAACTAATAGCTCACTTAAAAAAAGGTTTTTTTAAGAAGGTTTTAACAAGTTTAAATAAAAAGTTACCTTAAAATTGGATACTGATTAAAAATCCGTAGCCAATCCCATGGCAATACCTTATTTCTCAGTAAACAATTACTTACTCGTCTTTGTCTTGCTGTAGCTAAGAAAATACATCTTAGTCTAAGTGTCGTTGGCCAGAAAGAAACGAAACGAATTAAAACTAAACGAAGAAATCTAAAATTAACCTTCACCAATAAGCAGAAGAACAAAGCAAAGCGTTATATTGTCGAGTAAATTCTGCAAATCAAGATAGTTACCCGAACGGGGATATCCCGTTTAATGATATTTGAACTAAACTTTGGAATCGAAACAAACTTTGAATCAAATTTCTCCATGCTAGATTAAACAGCCAAAATACAGAACCTTACACTATGAATCCACACTTACCCTGTTATGTTCATCGTATACAATAGAAATAAATTTCACTTATGAATGAATTTTGACGGGTGGTGAATTACGGCCAAAAATTATATACACAATCTATTCTATATCTTAGACAGACGTAAGAAAAGCACATTTTGCACGAATGCTAACAGCTGGGTAGTTCTCATTGCCCGACCCGACTAAGGCATTTGGATCGATAGCCGTGCGTGACTTGTGCTTCGTTCAATTTTCAATACTAAATGTAATATCTCCGTGTCGTTACGAACGGAATGCCGTAAGGATTCCTTGTTACAGCTCATTAAGTGCTGAAGAGTTAGTTAAGGATAAAAGTCACGCGATAATGCTTCGATTAATGTAATGAGTGTTGTTAAAACTCGTAACATCCACACGAATCTGGCACGCTTCTTTAATTATATTATGTTATTAGTACATCATCATCATTAAGTGAGCTATTATTCCTAGAACGATATACATATATAGTGTCTAAAACAAAATAAATTGTTTTCGTTTCATTTAGTTTTCATTACATTGCAACTGAAGCTTTTGACATTTGTAACTGTCCCTCTGCTGGGCTCGGTTCTCCTTTCACAATGTGAGGGATAGGCATAGTCTCAAGCTGGCACCGTTCGAATTGGTGGCCTTCGCACACCTTCGACAACTTTATGACGAATTCTCAGGAAGGCAGATTTCCTTCGCAACTTTTCCTTTAGCAAGAAAAGTGAAATCAAAGTATAGGCCCTTGAAAAGTCCTAATTTCGATTAAATAAGTTAACTCCTAAAGAAGACGTGTTTTGAAGATTTATGTATATTAGAATTTGTGGAAAACACCATCAATTAAAAAATAATTATTATTTACAGAAATATAAAAATCTTATAAATTATAGAACAGTTTATTAACCTGATGTAATATTTGTTCAAACAGAAACCATAACCGAGTTTTATTTAATACAACACGGAAAGTTTTCCATGATTATATATAAAATTATCTATTCCAACGGAATAGGACGTAAAAGTTATTATGGAAGTTCAGTTAGGAGGCTAGTAAACAAAGTTTAACGGACTTTTTGCGACTTGCTGTAAGTGAACAGGTTTCCGATTTATAGAATTATTCCGACCAACGGAACGATTAAATGAGACAAGCGTGTAATTTGAAAAAAATGATGAGAAAATATGATCATTTTAATTGCTTGTTGTATTGGATTTGGATTCTAGGAAATGTTATTATTAGTAAAACCTTGTGGACGATTACGTATATACGATTATATACGGTACGAGTATATTCGTATAAGTTAATATTATCTATGGGTTTTCATTCCGTCTTTAGGTTGCTGTGTTTCCTACCTAGTAAAATGACTATGTCGATGTACAGTAATAAGAGCGCCATCTAGGACATAACGTTATAATTACAGTAAATTGCTACATTCAACTAATTCAAACAAGTTTTATATGTTGACCTTAATTTTTTCTAACAAAAATAAATGGGGCCTTTCGACTATTTTATCAACTTATAGGAAAGAAAAATCCCTTAGGAACGAAAAAACCCTTAAAATTTTAACCGTAATAGGATGACATAAATTTGTAAATTTACTTAGTTTCGGAAAAATCCGTGCTTCAATGTTAGTTTAATTCCTTATATTCCATCCAATTTATAGTATATAATTGTATAGAATAGATAAATCTTACTAATAGATTGGTGAAAAGTGCATTAAAATTTGTGCAGCTACTTAAAAATTCATCGCCAATAGTACAAATGCAGCTTTACAGTGATACCCCAAGGATTTGGACGTTGGTCCCTCGAGAGAGGTCCTAGGTTCAACCTAATTTTCAAAGTTATGTACGTAAGTTGATTGTCACTTGCTACATTGAAGGAAAACATCGTGAGGAAACCTGCGCTCCTGAGAATTCTCCCTAATATAAAGTTCTTTAAGGTATGTAAAGTCCATCAAACCGCACTAGGCTAGCGTGGACTATGACCTATACCCCTCACATTGTGAGAAGAGACCAGAACCCAGCAGTGAGATAGTTATAGGTTGTAATGAATGAGTGATATTTAAATGATTACAAGAATTGCTCATATTTTTAGTATAGAGGTCACAGCGAAATTTAGTTCAACACACTTTGCGAGATATTTTATTTTTCTTGGCGTCATAAAGATGCACTGATAATATGGTACGCGTGACTATGCATTTATTTAACCGGATAGCCCGCAAAGGAAAACAAGTTTTAAGTTCATATTATAACTTTATTACAACTCCATTTAAATATACTCTTTAGAAATTCATTTACTCAAATAAAGTTACATTGGTTTTGAGAGAATAAGAACAGGTTCGATACGAATAGATTGTGTCGTTAACACAGCCCATAAGCATCCCACTGTTGGGCTCGGGTTTTATTATGTGAAGGTACATACCAGACCCAATCACCAAATTACATTCCATCGAAACCTTAATTTCTTGACCTAAAAAAATAAACTTCCTATTTTCATTATGATCAATGCTTTTCTACAACCTGGTTACAGTCATTTTGCATACATATAATTTGGTATATTCATAACATTATACTACAGAAACTTTTAATAGTACATATCACGTTTAGTATAACAATACTCTAACAAAACACAGTAACACTACACTAATATCAGAGTACAGAGTAATATCACAAAACGTCCAGTGAAATATCAGTAGAAATGGATTGATTAGATAACCCGTCAATGCATGGCGCGGTCTATCGCAATACATCATCCGCCTGCATTAATTACCGCGGGATATCGTCGCACGACGTTAATGTTATGCACAAGTGCTTATCGACGATACTCCTAAACTAGCTTTGTCTGTAAATTGAGGGCATCTCTATGGAATATTGTATATATGCATCTGTCGAAATCGTTGTATTAATGAATATTTAATATTAAGCAACCTAAATTAAGTCTCTTTACAGTACTTTTTACTTAACATAGTTTTGCACGCCAAATTGTTTTACAACTTTCACACTCTCACACCCTGCACTAGGATTCCCTTTAAGGGGTAGCTCGGACAAAACACAAACAACACGATTTATTGAACGAAAAAAACAATATAATTTATAATTTATCAGTGTGGATTTCAAGAAAGCGACAGATACATTAACTTAAACATATTAATAGTAAAAAGATTACATTTATCATGAAATTAAGTTCCACAACAACACAGTAAATTCGCATAACGTCCAGGGAAACACCGTTCGCCAGTAAAAATGGATTGATTAGATAACCCTTCCTCATGCATGGCGCGATCTATCGCAATACATCATCCGCCTGCATTAATTATCGCGGGATATCGTCGCACGACGTTAATGTTATGCGTAAGTGCTTATCACCAAAACGTACCGTTTGGTCATAGTGTTGCTTTGCCTAAAAATTTGAGGCATCTAGTAGAAAATGTGTTAATAACAATAGTATTAAACTGGTCTGCTTAGAGCGACAATAAAAAAAATATTGCTTAAAAACAATTTAATTCCGCAAAATTACTACTGGAAGTAGCAAAAATAAATTTTTATATGGCTTATAGTCACAATTGTATAAAATTTATATGTGTATGTGAATATTTGAGTGAGTGTGTACGTGCTCGCGTGTGTGCTTGCATTCATGCATATTTCGTGCATGCAACGTGTCTGTATAGATTTTGTTTGATGACAATTGATGTCGTCGGTTTACCACATGGATTAACGATTATTATATCCATGAATAAAAAACCTGAATACCCAATTAAAACATAATAATACTTTTTAAAACTTAATTAATTTTAACTTCTAAACGGTGATTATCCGTACAATATTCTAAATGTATAATTGATATATGTACATATATAGCGACAACGAGATCAGATCGGCAGGTGCAGAAGCAATTAGCGGCAGTGCATACGGAATGATTAATAGGCCTCTAAAGGGTATCAGCACTTGCCAGATGGATGTCTAAATACACCTGGATTAGGCTCTATTAGGCGCTTATAACCTAATGTTTTGTTTGTCCGATTGTTAGTTTTACTTTCCATGTCATAAATGCTAATATACATTTCAGTAACAAAAAAATGTTACTACATATATTTTTTTACATCTTATAAGTGGTTGACTACAGTCCCAGCTGATGGTAAGTGGCAATGTAGTCTTAGATGGTCAAGCGCATTAACTTAGAAGAAGCCTATTCACTCTCATCTTGAAGACGCTGACACTTCAGCGGAAACACATACGCTGGCAATTTATTCCAATCCTTCGCGGTACGCCATACAAAGGACGAGGCAAAGCATATCGTTCGTACCGGAGGGATATCCTCGCTGAAAAGATGGATACCCGGTGTGCGTCGTGTCGTACGATGGTAGAAAGGGGTGTCGGGAATGAAAGTCGTGTAATTCCCGTTCACACTCTCCAAAATTATATATATACGAGTATATTACCTCCATACATAATATTATATATTAGTAGTTTCGTACTTAGGTGCTCCACCCACGTATGATGAAATTTTCAAGAAAACTCTTAAGTTAGTGTGCGCAACATCTAAGACATCATCGCCACTTTCTATCCAGTGGGATCGACGTGAAGTATTAATTTATTCTACGTAAAAAACATCTCACATGGGCTTCAACTCTTTGAACACTCAGTATGAAGAAAGGCCCACTACTGAGCACGGGGGCATACTTAGGGACTTACTTATAAAAAAACATAGTCTTCCCATTCCTTCCGTAATGATTTTTGACATACACACATGAGTCTAGTCTAGATTAGAAACTTTTTGTTGACATTTTAAGATTTTTTTTTATATTTCTACCACCACTTTACAGTAACATACTCGCATCTGTATACCCAGGTTTTTTGTATCTCACCGATAAACTACGGAAGGACGGACAGACAAACGGACAAACGGACTAGGCAAAATTGTACCATGAAATCCTGAAAAGCTGAACTCCTCATCAAAAAACCAATTAAAACGAGACACTGTCGAGACTGAAATAGATTTGAACACGAAAATACACTTATGTTCAATGAAATTGTTTTATTTTCGATCAACACGCCGTAGAGGAACGTGTGTGTGAGTGTAATTCTCACACGCTGAAACTAATAACGTGATAAAGTAATAAAGTGAAAACGAGATGAATGAATACACAGAGTAGGATATTGTATGAAATTAAAATGTTATTTTTTGACTCTACATTTTAAAGTGTAATTTTTTTTGTCTTTTTAAACATGTAGAAGTACGAAGGAAAGTAAGATAAGAAAATTGGGGAACTATTTTTGTTGTAATAATATTTCCAGTATTTAAGCATTATAATGGCAGCTGGCAGCTGCCGACTCAAAAATTAAAAAAACGTTATTTTTTGATTCCTTTAACTTTATTCATTAGTTTTTTTATTTTGATAAACGTTCTCTGATTTATGACAAAGAAGTTTTAATTTTTAGTTATAAAACTTAAGTTATAAAACTTTTACACATTCATAACCTCCATAAAGTTTAATGATGTATTATTTATATCTACGCGACATATGAAATCCTCGTGTAAAGATATGAACGTGTTAGCGTTTATTTAGAAATAAAATAAAATGAAATGCATTTATTTCAACTTAGGAAATAAAAGCTCGTTTTTTTATTATTTATTTACATTAAATTCATCACACACATACACACACAATGTAAACAAACAACCGCTGATCTCAATGTCACAAAAGTTTGTGAATTAACGTCTTCGTATTATGGAAACAACACACTTCGTACTCACATATAAAATAATTTATCATTTGATGACGACAAGGAAAACGTGCAAGAAAATCTGCTCCACTGTGATACAGCAAAAGACAATGACGAAACATGCCATTACTTCAATTAACGTACGTGTTGTAACAACAGCGGTATCAGATGAACGAATTGCGAGCGAGTTGCGTAGATAAGAACGCGGGACGCTGGTTGAGAGTAACATTTTATTCATTCATGCAGTGATAACTTAGTGGTTTGAACGTTGCTCTCAAACGGGAGGTTCTGGGTTCAAATCCTGCGGCGCGTAT
>DWJZ01009747.1:0-10530 GCA_018249125.1 Asbolis capucinus
GCAAACTTCCCGGCATGCAGGTTTCCTCACGATGTTTTCCTTCACCGTTATAGCGAGTGACATTTAAATGCTTAAAAAGCAACATAACTCCGAAAAGTCAGAAGTGCGCGCCCTGGGATTTGAACCCGGACCTCCCGAGTAGGAGGCGGAATTCTTAACCACGAGGCTATCACTGCTTTAAAAGCAGTTAGGCAGGTTAAAGTTCATCATTCATATAGCAGAACAACGTATGCCGGGTAAGCTAGTCAATAATAAAATTATAGTTGGCAAACATCTAACTGCCAATCTTATCATATGATTACATTACAAGACATTTCGTACAATTTCTGCCAGATCAGCTGTATGAAAAATAAAAATTAATATTTCATAGATGTCACTACTACCTAAGATTGTATTTTGCTAAATCCTAGAATTGCTTCAAGTCTTATTTCTGGGTGATTAATAGTCTACCTTCAGCCTTAACGTTGCCTTGGAGGGAAGTGGAGTATATTTTGCGCACAGAACAATTGTAATCCTGTATACAAGGTCCCTTCCTTTAGACCAGCTGTTCTCAAAGTGTGGCGCGATAGCTCTTTGTGGGGGCGCTACTAAAATTCAGGCTTTAGTGAAAATTATGCGTTGCAATACTTACTGCCCAATTCAGGTGATTAATCCTACGAATATTTTAAATGCGAAAGTTTGTGAGGATGGATAGACGAATGGATGCTAAAACTAAAGCTAATTACGATACCGATCTGGATAAAATTTGGTATACAGATAGATTATAATCTGGAATAACACATAGGCGTTTAACGAACGTACGTTCAACACGGACAGGTCCGTGGGCGGAAACTATTACAATCTAAATATTCAGAGAAAAATTAAAAATTCTTCAGTACGGATTGTTTAATTAAAATATATTATTACAAACTGCCGCACTCACAGTCTTATAATGGTAACTTAAAACGCTCTTTACCACAGAATTTGTATGCAAATTCTGTCAAAAAGTCATATGTTTTTGAGTATATAAGAAAAAATTACCTATTTAATTTTTTAAATGTTTTCCTTCTCCAAAGAAGAAAATATTTGTGTTTGAATATTTAGTTTGCCTTAAGCTTTCCATCGACACATAAGTTTGAGAACCGCTGCATCAGAGGTCGCTGTGTACTATTTAGCTAATCCGCAGCACTCGAGCCTGAATGATTGAATGTTTGAATGATTGAATCAACGATACTTAGGGTCTATTAAATAAACGATTGAACTAGCGAATAATAAATAAATTAATTATTGGTTGTGTGAATGAATCATTTGATGTGTTCAATAGATGAAAGCGGAGTTATTCAAAGGGGATTTTTGTTTTCTACACACCTAGTGCTGCCATCTAATGCTGGAGTGATGTGACGTCACGCGCTTGGATACTGTCTCTTATCGTGGTTAGCTCATTCATCTTTATCACGTCACTGCCATCACTGCCTATAACTGTCCCAATCCTGAACTAGGGCCTCCTCTCACAATGTGAGGTGCGCAGACCATAATGCACCACGCTGGCCAAGTGTGGATTCGTATTTTTCATTGTAATACAAATTTAAGTAATACGTTCCTGTGTTCAATCGTCCAACCGTTGATACTTGCGCTCAATCATTCGGTAATTGATTGAACATCCATACACTCTTATAATCATTCACTCATTTGCCCATTTCATCCGGTCTTTATTCGCTCACTTAGCCAATCATTCCCCAAGCAATCTTTAATTAAATTGTTCATTCCATTATTCTTTGACTACGAAACCACCACATGGTACGTGGTGACGTAGTCTTTCATTCACTCAATCATAAAACCATTCATTCTTTCATTTATATATGATGACAATTGTTCGCCAAGTCAAATATTACTATGCTGCGACAGTGAATTCTAAAAGAGCTGAAAACATTTAATTCAACTTTTACAATACTCAGTTAAAAAGCTCGTTCAAAACTAGAAACGGCTTGTATCCATCGCTTGTAACAATGAACGTCTGAACAATAAAACTTAATGGTTTCTCCGTTAAATCTACTACTGTTTATACTGGTTTGAAGGTTTACAGCACTATATTTAGTACTCGGTAACTTATGACGTTTCAACGCCATCTAGCGTAGCATGTTATAAGTAACTTCTATATTGTATTAAATCAATTGTGTAAAATGATTTTGGCTTCCGTAGTATGAGAATAGTTCAGTAGTGGGCCATTAAAGAATTGAAGCCATCCTTGCAACCTTCTCATCTCAGTATGCTCCAGACCTTCTCAGCCATGAGAAATGATCAGTTCTCTTGTATATTATGAAGTGACGGTAGCTAAAAAAAGAAGTGATTGTCTAACGGCTTGAATATTGGTCTTTTGAACGGGAAGTCCTGGGTTAGACCTCGCACGCACCTCTAACTTTCAAAGTTAGGTGCGTATTAGAAGTTATTTATCACTGGCTTGAAAGAAAACATGAAGAAACGCACTCCTGCACGTTCCATAGAGTTCTTGAAGGCGTGTGAAGACTACCAATCTTCACGTGGCCAACGTGGTAGACTCTCACAATGTGTGAGATTTTAGCCAAGTATTGCGACAGTTATGGATTTCTATGATGAATCCGACCAAGCATGAGGTTGCTTATCGCTACTAAACTCGTGCGATAGACGCCACTAAGCTATAGGAGCTTCCAGATGTTTCAGCATATTGTATATGATATCCAACCATTAGCACAGCTTCAATTCGAGTATGAATATGTTCAAACAAGCTCGGTTCATTTAAAGTTTTCGAAGACATATCTCCGCTAGTATGTAGTTGTGGGTAGTTTACAAGGACAATTACTGGTACAAGTACTCTACTATACGATACAAGCGAGTAATACTAGAACTGATACTAAACGATACTTGTGGCTAATACTAATACTGTATTATACTAGTCACTAACACTAATTGCATGTGGAAAGACATGTCCTCTGTACAAAATAAAAAAAAACGGTTTTATAGTTTAGGCGCGAAAAGGCAACAAGCATACGGGTAGAGTTAAAAAGTCCACGTGGCAGATACGTTACTAAAATTTGCCTTTGTATTATTCGCGACTACAATCTAGGTCTATGTCAAATTTCATCCAGATCGATTCCGTAGTTTTTACGTGAAGGACTTACAAATATCCATCCATCCTAAAAAACTTTCGCATTGATATGATTGTAAGATATGTAGGGATTTGTACGTTATGCCACTCGCGACGCAGGATGCGGGAGGTTTGAAAGTTTAACCGTTTTTTTTACATAAGCACTGACTGGAATACTTGACATTAATTTAAATCAATTAAATTATCTCGGGACAACTTACACACGGCCATCTGAACCCAAAGTAAGCATTAGCTTGTACTATGATGATCAGTCTACTGCTAAATATACATATATATTTTAAAACATACTTATATAGATATTTACACCCAAGACACAGAACAAACATTCTTGCTCATTACAGAAGAGTTAGACCTGGGTGGGATTCGAACTCACGAGCTTCGGTATAGTAGTGAGGTTCACTAACCACTAAACTAACCATTAATACTTGAGCAAGTTACTAAACGTCGTGTGCAGCAGTTTCGTGGCTACACAAACTTGGAAGTGTACGCGTAATATATAATTGAGTTTCAATATTGAAGTTTCTCCAGCAATTCACACTTCACAGCTGTCTGAAGCATTAAGATACGAAATAGTCAAGAAACAAACTATAGAAAATTAGTTTATAGAAACAATATAACTTTTTGAACGCATATTTTTTTGACCTGTATTGCGTGCGGTATGGACCAGGGTGTGGTAACAGGTGACAGAAGTCTGCTCAGTGACAGGACTCGGTTGTTGGGTGACAACACATCGGTTATATCTTTGGTGTATAATAAATATATACATTTTACTTCAGTGGTGATGACCACTTAGCATCATGTTGTACAAGTTCATCAGCTCGTTTGTCTCCTACTTTCTAAAAAATAATGATTTATTCTATCTTAGTCTTCCCCGTTACCAAAACTCCATCTTCAGAAAGTCGGTTACTTTGATGTGGCTAGCAATGCGTTAACAATATTTTTTATACAAAATATGTTATAATAATATATCGCACGGCAGGTATCAATCCCTTCGTCGTAGACATTGCAGCAGTACGAACGTCGCACCTTGCAGCTTCTTTTATCATGCATACCGCGAAGGACCCACGTCAGCTACCCACGTCAGTGTTCCCGTTCGATTATAACGTAAATGTCTGCAAGACAAAAGTGAATAGGCTTTTGCTAAATTAGCGCGCTTTACCACCTAGACCACATCGCAGCTTACCATCAGGCGGGATTGTGGTCAAGCACTAATTTATTGAATATAAAAAAACATAATATTTAATATTCCGTAAGTTAAGGTATCTGATATTTCAATGTTTTTGGTCCTTCGAGCCAGGAAGATAATACCCGTTAACTCATATTTTAATCCAAGAAGTTTCAAGGATATCCTCGATGGGCCCTCAGATATTGAAGTTTAAAGTCGTTTAGAGCTTGGTTACCGACAGAATTTCAAATTGGTTTTTATACGACCTGTAACGGCCACTAAAACAATACTTCTATCTTCATTATGGATTTTGGAAAAGCCTTTCTTCTTCTACTCGAACATCTGTTCGGTTTATTGGATTAAAGATATTGGTTCTTATATTGAAATTAGGGATCTAATATTTATTTTCCTTTAATTTAAAATTAATAGAATAAGCAAAACTTACTTCGTTTTTGCTTTTCTCAAAGTGCTTTAACAGAGGGTAGGTAACTAAATATCTTACGAAACAAAAATGAATTTCTTAATTTTATATTTTGATTGCTGCGTAGATGGAACAGAATATTTCGTTGTGATTTCTCTTTTCTGTCTCTTTTTTCCTTTCTTTGTTCGCGATACATTTAATCAATCTAAAATTAAATTTTGACAGTGGGTAGATACAATTAATGGAATACTAACATTCAAAATATTTTTTATTTTTACAATATAAAAAAAAATTAAAACAGTGCAGCAGCAATGGACTATTCAAAGGAGGCGATATTTCCAGCTAGAAATTAATATGCTTTCCTGTTTCTGTGGAAAAAGTGTCGAGTTCCCCAGTTATTCAAACGCTGCAGTCGTCAAACTTGTCTTTTGTTTTTCTGGAAGCATTGTTTCATATTCTTTCGCATGTACGCTAACTATTGTGCTGTCCAAGGCTGCATTATTCCAGCTTTGTTTTAGACGAGAAATACTAACTACTCTGTGGTTTTTTGTTTCGGCTTTTAGACTCTGGAGCGTGTGAATCTTTTGGGCTATCTGTCTCAGAGAAGCCTAATCAAACGAGAATTCAAAGGTTTGAGAATATCACAAAGTTGGATTGTTTTTGCTATTTCTCCGATGAATGGCGCAGAGCTACTGGACTGGATTACTAAAATAATAATTCATATTTTGGGTCTTAATCGTCTACGTCTAAATAATATATAATAATAAAAAATATGCTACGCCAAATGCTGTATGGAAGCTCGATTATCCGGCTCCTGGTTCTACGAATTCTCGATTATCCGGACTGCCAACACCAATCTTATAACTTGCCTGAACGAAAATGGCTGAACTCACATCACCTTCCAACGCCCTGCCGCGTACTTATCTGCCGGGCCAAGTTCCAGGCAGATAAGTTGATAAGACTAGACTAGAGCCATAATAAAAAAAGCCATAATAAACGACGGATGCCCAAACATACAATATGCATTATATACTTACCGTAAAATGTTTTTTAACAAATAATTAACCGACTTTACAACTTATCTCCAAAGATCTTCATCCTAATATGTTATAACACGTAATTTTCTTATAAGATACGCATTCAAACAACGAAAACTTGTTCCAAATCTGACCAGTAATCGGGTGATAAAATCGCGTACATGCATACACACTCGTCCAACAGAATCTCCTTTTTTTTTTAAGTTGCTTAAAAAGCACTGTTATTTCGTAGTATACTGAAGAAACAGTCGTGAACTAGATTAAAAACTTCATTAATATTCCACGCTGTCCCAGCTTTTCGCGGTAACTCCATTTCAGTAGAACCAGTTAAAGAATTCACTGCGAAAAGATAAAAATGTTCCGTTTATATTTTGCACCGCCTGGGAGATGGGTTTCTTTTATAAAAGAGGAGTGTTATGAATCCCAGTATAAAATTTATAGTCTAAAACAGGGGTGAGCAACCTTTTGAATTAAAGGGCCAATTTTAAATTTGATTTTTGCTTGAGGGTCGCACATAGATCTGCATTAATCAAATCTACTTAAAGTTTTAGAGTTATTATTTTAGAGTTTTTAAATATTTGCAAAATTTTTGTAAAAGAATACATTTTTATGTTGTATTATTTTATGTTTTGACACGGTGTTTGACCTTCTAAGCATAACAAATCTAATTTTAAAATGCTCAAAGAGCTGCATGTGGTCCGTGGGCCGCGGGTTGCTCTGCCCTGGTTCTAAAAGCTTGGCGGAAAATATATCAAATTTTCGTAGTATAGAAATACTTCATTTGCCTGCATATGGAATAAAAATAAAAATATAAACCTCTTTTAATAGGGAATGGAAGCAGTAATAGCCTAGAGGTTGAATGTTGTTCTGTAGTACATCAGGTCGTAGGCTCAAACCCTGGAACGCACACCTGTAATTTTCAAAGTTTTTTGCGTATCAGAAATTTATTATTGCTTGCTCCGTGACGGATAATATCGCGAGGAGTTCTCCGGAAAGTTCTCAAAGGTGTGGGATGTCTATAAACACGCAGTTGGCCAGCGTGGTGGACTATAGATTGTAAAAACACCTCACATTGTGAGAGGAGACCCAAGCCCAGTAGTGGGACAGGTACGGGTTACATGATGTCCTTAATATTAATTGCTC
The DNA here is from genome assembly GCA_018249125.1 of Asbolis capucinus. Classification (NCBI taxonomy): domain Eukaryota; kingdom Metazoa; phylum Arthropoda; class Insecta; order Lepidoptera; family Hesperiidae; genus Asbolis; species Asbolis capucinus. Next base: position 6,888 of record DWJZ01009747.1, read on the forward strand.
CGCTTTAGTATAGCTAAGAGTCCATAGATAGGATTTTTTCAAATTGAGCTTGTTTTTCAGTTCTGAACCGATTTGAAGGAAACACTAGTGTTAGTTAAAAACCGCATTGTAATCGGATCATTCGTTTCAAAATAAGCAACCACAGATATAGGATGACGTCCGAAAAGCAAACGCAAAAGCTGAAAAAAAGCATTTTTTTTGGTTTTAATCACAACTAAAATTCTGTCATATCTATTCCTACTATTGTAAACATTTTTACAATTGTAAAACAGTAAGATATGTCCAAAATGCTGGTCACTACCGCATAGAATTAATTAGGATTTTTCACACACAATCCTAGCTATATGAGCTCTCAAAGCATATAAAAATTATACGGCTTAAATGTGAAGTTGGGTGCAAAAAATACAGTTAAATCCTCTGTCGGGAAAAAATTAAATTTCTTTTCGAACAACCCAATAAATATCTTCCAATAGTATTGGCCCCTGGCTCCGCTCGCATGTTAATGAAATGTACCTATGTGTTAATCCAGTCTAAAATATATACCCATGCAAAATTTCATTCAATTCTATGATTTTAAATTCGATTCATCGTGGACTTTTAGCTATGTTGCCGGCACTCGCGCTATACGTTTTTCCCGCGTTATATGTTTTTTCATTCAGATTTGTTCTGTAGTTTTATTTACTTGTCAGTTTGATTCCTCGTCGGGGCAGATAATAATCTTATCTTTTGAGTACCAGCAAGTACAAAAATAATAGCAGCACTCCAGGTCACATCACAGGTGACCTTGAATAATTACGTGTATTTTCTGAATCTGTAAATACACACACAAATATTTTATGGTAATAGCGAGTTCAGTGATATTTTTTCTATCTCAAAAATACCCAACAAAGCCCAAAGAATTTTTCAGTTCGATAATATTTCGTACTCTCTACTTTTCCTTTCTTTCTCTAAATATCTAACGGAAGTAAATAAAAGTTTTATTTTCAGAGAAGCTTGTTTGGCATAAAAGCATTCGTACCAACATTTCCATAAAACCAATTTGTATCTGGTCACGCGACTGTCACGCGAAATATATATCAGCTTATCTGTGATACTTAATTTAAAATTCAACTTTGATTTTCGAACTCTTTGTGTTTTTAACGGATCAATAACAGGAAGTTCTCAATTTGACAGTCGGTATTTTTATTTTCTTGTTTATTTATTTATACTTTAACCTTTGATAACCTCAAACTGCGTTATAATGGGCTGGACTTAATGCCATGGCATTCTCTGCCTGTCTTTCCATGGAGATGGCGAGAAGTTCTGACGAGTGTTCAATAATAAAATTACTATTACGTTTTTTTTTTACGTTTATAATACACAATTATGATATAAAATATACATGGGTAAGTACAAATATAAATATATATAAATATATTATCAATACAATATATGTATATATAGTAACATGATAATATATAAATATATATATGTGTGAACATAATGAGGTTCGCGTACAAGTTTTTAGAAGACCACAAAGTTGGAGCTTTTATGATTTTAACGGGCAGGGCGTTCCAGAGTAGCACAGCCTGTACAGTAAATGAATTAAGGAAGAAACCAGTATTAATTGTTGGAATTAAAACTTTTAATGTGTACGAGCCGTACCCGGCGCGCGTTACGACGCATCAACTCGTCAACCATGTGTCCAATCAATATCATTTCGCTACCAAAACCTTTTCCAGAGAATTCTGAACAAAGATACCTAAGATCGGTGCTTCTCGTATATCTACCACTAGCTTCCGCCCGCGACTTCGTCCGCGTGGAATAGTCACTTTGGGTTAACGTTTACTTTAACCCGCGACTTCGTTTCTGTTGTACATGATTTTTGCGAAACTAACCGTTCATGTAGTGCAAGAAACGGAAGCTCTCAATAGGTTAATAAATATCCCCCGATTTGAAACATTCTTCATTGGTGCTCCGCTATTATTGGTCTTTGCGTGATGATATATAGCCTATAGCCTTCCTCAATAAGCGAGCTATCTTTCACTGAAATAAGGTTTCAAATCGGACTAGTAGTTTCTGAGATTAGCGCGTTCAAGCAAACAAACAAACACTCCTCAGCTTTATAATAGTAATATAGATTTCGGAATGTATAAAGGACAAACGCTGAATTTTGTATATTATATTTTAATATACATATATTAATATGATACTTCTTGTTGGGTATTACTAATTTTGTTTTGATCAAATGCTTATGATGTGGTGGTAAATTTGAGTGAATGGCCAATTTTAGTGTTTGCACGTATGTATGTCTGTACGTATGTATTTTATTAAATGGATTTTTATTTATCCGACTTCGATATTGATGAACACACGTTTTTATTCTTGTATAATTTTTGTATTTTAAATCGTTTTTTTTTTGTTTAAAAAATTTAACTTTCACTATTAAAGTCCATTTTTTTGTTGTCCACGGCTTCTTCAATGATATAGATATTGCTTTTCTTTGTTCATTGTCACACACACAATTCACACATGCACTATCACATGCTTTCTGGTATCATTACTAAGAAAGTCTAAATCAGGGCTACTCAACCTCTTTGATAGTCGGGCCAAACTAAGAAATCATATACTTACTACGGGCCATTAGTAATTCCTAGTTAATTACTCTCAGGACTTGCGTAATAAAAAAGTTATAAAAATATACTTGCGCGGGCCATTTAAAATCTGTTCGCGGGCCACATAATGGCCAGCGGGCCTGAGGTTGAGAAGCCTTGGTCTAAAGTCTAAAGCATAATCCATGATGCTGCCAGTTCGGATAGGTGGAAAGGCCTGCGGTTCAGCAGCCTTGGTCTAAACAATCCATCATCATCATCAGTTCGGATAAGTGGAAATGAAAGCTGAAACCATGTAGTATAAACTTTCAGCCCAAAGCTCCGACAAGGTTTAACATCTGCTATTAACGCCAACTTGGATTACGTTTACATGACCGAAGCATGAAGTTTTGCTATTTATTGTATACTGTGTCCACCGTTGCTCAAATTGTTCCCTTGCGCCCTAAACAACGTTCAAGAACAAACATATCTGCCCCGGCCGAGCATCAACACCCCTCGATATTATAACCGACTAAGCGGTTATCTTAATTAACTTAACCGTTAATTAATACTTACCTTATAATTAATGTGTCCGCTAAAATAATTGTTTACTGTCATCCATCTTCTTCATCCATACCTGACGTAGATCGCATGGTAATTAACAACCTCCATAACTATAAATTGCCCATGGGGATAAGGAACAATTCACTGTATATCAGATTACATACGCACAGTAAATAATAGGAACACATGTTACTTCTTTCAATACTTAAATATCAGGTACATAATATTCTAGTAGTACTATCATAATCAGATGTAGACGAGCGTGAAAAGAAAGTCGAGTATATTTTTATCAATGCACACGTGTGTTATACGACGTTTATCAATACACTTGCAAGGATAAAATTCAGTTTAATTTGATATTCCTTATAATCAACTGGCATTTGGCATTTGACAGGCCGGTTGGTCTAGTGGTTAGTGAACCTGACTACTAAGCCGGAGGTCGTGGGTTCGAATCCCACCTAGGTCAAACTTTTCTGTGATGAGCAGGAATGTTTGTTCTGTGTGTCTGG
>DWJZ01009748.1:0-10530 GCA_018249125.1 Asbolis capucinus
GGAAGAGATCGCGTTTGAACGACAAGCCCGTTTAGTGTAATAATATTAATATTATAATTGCTGTTTCCAACCGCGGCTTTGCCTGCGGTGTCGGTACATTGATGAAAAGAAGTTATGATTTCAGACTATATTCTATTTATGTATGTACATATATACCAAATATTATCCAGTTCGGGTCAAAAGTTTTTGTGTGAAGGAGTACTTAACAAACATCCATCCATCCATCACAAACTTTTGCATTTATAATATTAGTAGGATAATAAAAATTGTCAACCCTAACCATACCCCACGATTTATCGTCGGCGATATGTCTCCTGACAAAGACAGATCGTGGAGCACTTATAACGTACTACTCATTAATTTCAGATGACGAATTTGTTTTCGTGATGACTATAAAATGTGGATGCTATTTACTTTAATCTCAACTCATTGTGACACAGTATAGAACATGGGTCGCTACTCGTCACTGACCAGTACTAGATCCTGTTGAGGGAAAATAAAATCTATGACAAAATGCATTACGGTTGAAATTCGATTGTAGAGAGGCAATTTAGTTATTACTAGCTTTTTCTCGCGATTACATCCGCGTATAACTCCCCCAAGCCCTCTTCACCCCCTTTATCAAGTAGTAGTCCAGTTATTGAATTTCTAAGATTTTCTAAGGTTTTCTAGTAACCACGCTATAAATGGGAATATTTATATGAAAACAAATTTCCACCCGCAGCTTCGCCCGCGTGATATGTTGATAAAAAGTAGCTTATATGGTAATCCAGTCTACAATCTATTTCAGTACCAAATTTCATTCAAATCCGATCAGTAGTCTTTGCGCGAAAGAGGAACAAAATATCTTTCATATAACAGGATTTTGCAGCCGCTAACATGAAACCTACTCCAACGTCTACCTCTCTCTTTCTCTCTAAATACACACATTTCCGAATAACGAAACTTTGTACATAGGAAATGGTTCTGTAAATTAAAACTGAAGTATTATAAAGTTGTTGAACAAGAGTTATTAGTTTAACGACTTTAACAAAAAGAAATAATCGAAGTTTTCTTTCGACTTTCAAAATGGTTTTACTTCGGGAAGGTAGATTTAAAAGAACCGAAGGCATTTGTCTTACTGCGGACGTTTGAGTTCACGTGCAGTTCGCCCATTAGGGTAAAAGCACCAGGATCGGTACCGGATCTGTATTATACCAGATAAATGTTATATGGACAAATTTTGTACGAAATGTTTCGTCATTATTATTGCAACCTACTATGTGGGTTGGGTAATTTACCACTCCTGGGACAGCTCCTTCTGCTGGGATAGTCCCCACTGCTGGGACAGTTCCCACAGCTGGGCACGATTGTCTCAACACAATGTGTGAGGTACAGGCCAAAGTCCACCACACTTACCAAATGCAGATTGGCAGACTTCAAACTCCTTCGAGGAATTTATGGGTAACACTCAAGTGTTTGAGTTTGTTCCCTAACCATTTTTCTTTCACCAGAAGTAATTCTGCAATAATTAGGGAAATAGCACGTGTTTCGGACCAGACTCCAGTAAGGTGTTACAAGGGAAAATTATTTACGGAACGATTAGTTTTAATAATATAAAACGGCTTCCAATTTACTGTATTTCATAGATGTATGTATTTATTTTTTTGGACATGGTAAGTACAAATGCTAATATACGATAATGCACATTAAGAACATCAAAAGACAGTGATGAAGTTTTAAGTATAAGTGTTAGTGTTTAACACTATAATAAACACTGTTAAGCAAAACTATCCAATATATCATAGAAAACCGCAGTCAAATCGGTAAAGACGTTCAGAGATTAGCAATTGCAAATGGACAGATAGACCGACAAGCAGATAAACAGACACATAATCCAAAAATCATTGCTCTGTGATTATTATTATAAATCACATCAATTATGTTAGCAAATGACGAGTTTTTTCTTGATATTTAATATACGGGAACTAATCACCTACAATTTTGTAATAAGTAAAGATTACAAAAAAAATATTATCACCTATATAAATTAATTAAGATTAAATTAAATTATTTAAATTAATTAAAACCGTAATTCATTAATAAATCCTTTGCCATTGTAAAAAATTCACGGAAAAAATCTCTTTTCCATTTTATCCCGACAAAAGTTGGAATCCCGACATTTCCAGTGGCTCTAAAAAATGAATATTTCATTCCATAACTGCAATGTCACAACACAAAGAGGTAGGAATTCCTAGCTTTCAGAGATACTCTCATCTCTGTGATATCAATGACTGCATTTCCAGGATTAGCATTTTTTTAATGTCGGCAGCACGGAATTTAATTACCAAAATATTCTTTACGTAAAATACATATATTAATATTATATATCATTTCAAAAAATCACTTTAAATGACATAGCCACGTAATAAAAAGAAAGCATCAACAATGGTACAAATCATCCATCAGATGTCGCTTAAAGGGAACAGGCATTAGCTTTCAAATGAAAAAAATCATCAAAATCGGTACACCCAAAAAGTTATCAAGTAACGAACATAAAACACGATAAAATTGAACACTTTAGAATTTGTGACAAGTGGCACAAAATTTTATCCATAAAAAAATACAAAAGATAGTTATACATAAAAAATAGTAGTAATAGGTAGTATATAACATAGTTTTCAATGTTTATTTTTACCTAATGCATATTTGTATATAGACGTAACATACATATATCAAAATAGCATATTTTACAATCTTTGTCTGTATGTCTGTTTGTTCCAGCTTTTCTTGCGGACTGATTTGTTCTTTCACTGGCAGATAGCCGATGTAATAAGGAGTAATTAGACTTCTTTTATTTTCCACTGTTCTTTTGTTGTACGACGTGGACAAAGTCGCGAGCACAAATAGTCAATAATATAATAAACGTAAAATGACAACATCATTACCTCTGGAGAGTACTCAGTAATTTTAAGTATTCCATGCTACTAGGCGCACAGAAGGCTCTAGGTATTCTGTTTGAGGTCACAAGACGAGCTTGACAGTGTCAGCGAGGCACTTAGCAGGTTGAGCCTCGTTTTATATTACGTAGCTAAGAGGTAGTCAATATTATGTTTGTATGTATGTTGTACGGACAACTTTAAACAGGCCTTAAACCTGATCTAAATTATATTTAAATTAATTCCTATATTCCTTCGTAACGACACAACTTGAAAATTCATCGAAGCAGTATGAATGAATATTAGTAAATCATCATCATCTCAACCCATCACGGCCCACTATTGAGCATGGCTCTCTTCTCTGAATGAGAAGGTTAAGGCCATAGTCCACCACGCTGGCCAAGTGCGGACTGGCAGACTTTACACACCTTTGAGTTTTGCGAACTGCCCGGCGTGCAGATGTCCTCACGATGTTTTCCTTCACCGTTTTAGCGAAATGCTTAAAATGCACATAATTCTGAAAAGTCATAAGTGCGCGCTTTGGGATTCGAACCGGAACCGAATAGGAGGTCGAATTCTTAAACACTATCCTATCACCTTTCGAATAGTAAACATTCAGCATTAATTGGAATGAAATAATGAAATTGGTGAAGTTTAATAGAAATAAAAAAGTGTTTGATTTTAAATTTTCGTCATCGTGGACACCACACATTTTAAAACTCCAACGGGTACTCACGATTATAGTTATATAATCACAAATTACAATAATCGTGAGTACCTGTTAGAGTAGAGAAAAGTGTTACATGTTATGGATTCGATTAATCAATGTTTAATTTTTGAAGAAAGATCAAATCGAGAAATTTAGGGAAATATTTAAATAACCGCAGTGCCCCATGTCTCGAATGGTGGAAAGTCGATATACTAGCTAATTAATTATATTAATGCAAAACTAACTCTCTCGTTCTGTTCGTTTGTCTGTCACAATTAAATGCACCTAAATACGTAAAAATTGTATTTTACTGAAACTGAAAAATGTAACTCTACTATCACTGTAGATAAAAAGTAGCCTGGGAAAGAACATACGCTACTGTTTAATGCAAAAAAAGTTGCGAAGAGGAAATCGTGATGAAAGTTTCAGAGAATAAAGCTATGAAACTTTACGTTTCTGATACGATACGGAATAAATAAAACATGCGTTCTAATATTTTTGAAACGAGTGGTATGAAATAGGGACTGAAAATTATTTCACACGAGGTCGCCGATATAGCAGATAACTCTATGTATATACATATCTATATAGTAAAAGTAACTCTGGCTGCCTGTTAGCTTTTCACGTCTCAACTACTGAACCGATTTTGATGAAACTTGGTACAGAGGTTGAGTAGGACTTGCAGAAGAACTTAGGCTGCTTTTATTTTTAAAAATGGTATTTTTGAAAAGGCTTGATAGGGTTGAATTAAAGCATGAAAGTTTGTATGGAAGATCTCCATTATTGAAGATATAAGAATAAATCTTTGTATTCATGTACTAGATGTTGTTAATGATAGATGACTAGTGTTGACTAAGGGGTGAAGGGAGGGTAGGAGGAAGAAGGAGGGTGGAGGGGAGAGGAGAGGAATTTACCAGGTGTAGTGGAGTTAATACATATGTTGCAGTACTAAGAAATGGCAGTTTCTTCTCAAGATGCCTTTTTATTTCAGACATCAGTTTCAAACTAGGTCTTTGAACTTTGTCTTCAGTTGTCTTTGAGCTCTTGTTCTATTATTGTGGAATTTCATTCGCATCACGTCGGCGTCTTTTCTTGAAAATTCTAGAAGCACAAAAGAAATTACTTGTGTATTGACTTCTTTGTGACTCTTGTTTATCGTGACAAAATAAACTTTGCTTAACCATTTGTTAATAAAATATTCAGCGAAATTCACAAGCGCTTAACACGTTGGCAGTGGCATAAAATTATTGACATAAGAGAATCGTTGTAGATCAATATTAGACCTTAACCTATAGGTTACAAGGATCACTATGCAATGCAGAGAATACTGTTATATTACTAAACAATTAATTACAATTTACGCGAGCCGTATCTAACGTGATCTATTAATTAACTGACAAATATCGCGATATTTCAGAGATATATTTACCTAATAATAGTAGTTAACTAATAATAGTTGTCGAAGTAAATAAATAATTATAGAGTATAGTATAGTACTAGGACGGCGGGCTGAATGTTGCCTTATCTGAGAGGCCTGGGTTCGAATCCTGTAAAAACATTCATAATTTTAGTAGTATTCAAAATTTATTAGATAATATCTCTTACTTCAGTGAATGAAAATTTACATTTTTTTAAAAAAGCAGTAATCATTTATAATTTTCCAGAGCATTTGTATTAAATGTGGTTGACATAAAAACTTAGATTTTTTTTTCACGTAAATTAATGCTTGACCACAGTCGCACCTGATGGTAAGTGGCGATGTATAGATGGTAAACCACATTAACTTAGACGAAGGCTATTCGCCCTTGTCTTGAAGACGCCTACATTATACTTCATATATATGTATATGTATAATATATAGAAGTTATGAAATGAGTACATACATTAATAAAGTCGAAGTTAGTTAAATAACAATGAACCAGATTTTATAAAAACAAATAAAATACACATTATTATGAAAAACTAAAAAACTACTCGTTAGATGTCGCTTTACATAAAAAACAATCAAATCTATCAAAATTGGTTCACCCAGTAAAAAAGTTGTATTAAGAATTGACTTGATTACACATTTTTTAAGTCACTTAATAGAAAGTAATGCGGTTGCTAATACAGTAAGCATTTTGCCGTGTAAATATTGAAAGTGGTAGAGAGCTCTCCATCAATCCACACTGGAGTTCTAGGTTTCCTCGGTCACGAGGAGAAACTCATCCTCAATAGTGGGCCATAATGGGTGGAACTTGAAGATGTTTTAACAATGGTCTCTCGAATGAGACGACCTGGGTTTGAATCCCGCAAGGTAATTTTCAAAGTTATGTGTGGATTATAAATTTTATTATTATCAGTTGAGGGAAACTTCGTTAGGAAACCTACTCCTGAGAGTTCCCCATAAAGTTGTTAAAGGTGTGTGAAGTCTACCAATTCGCATTGGGCCATAGTGGTGGACTATGGCCTAGGCCCCTCACATTGTGGGAGGAGATCCGAGCCCAATAGTAGGACAGTGGTTGCAATGATGAGTGGAGTGCCACAGAACCTTACGTGAGCTAGTTCGTCTCAAACTTGACCGTTTCTTTTCGTACGCCTTACCACTCCAAACTTTTAATGAACTACTTCAAAGGTTTTGTAATCTGATTCACGCGATTTATTGCACTATGCGGGTAGTTTGAGTTTTGTAAGAAAAATAACGCTTTGTCGAAACAAGGCCATTGTGCCTGCATTTCTGAGGGTTTTCTATGTTTTCAGAGGTATGTGAAGTCTACCAATCCACACTTGGCCAGCGTGGTGAACTACAGCTTCTATTCACATTGTGAGTGGAGATCCGAGCTCAGTAGTGATATGCGTTACAATGATGACTCGTTCGACCCTTTTCTTGGTAATTTTATTGTATTGGACTGGTAGCTTTTGGCGTATTCCCTTTATTGTATTCTGGTAATTGGAGAGGCGTACAGTATATTCCACCTCGCTGTCCCAGTGCTGATTATTAGAGGAATTAGTGGCTAAACCAAATGTCGAAAATTTTTATTTCACCTAAAAGTTTGACCTCTTAAGGATAATGGCCTTCGAAGCAGGAAAGCGCTCATGAAATTTTTGCCACTAATGTCATGCTAACTTAACGCGTACTATCGTGTATTTCGAGTCGGACAAACCGCCAGGTTACAAACATCGGCTGGAAAGATTATTGTAATTCGTATATTGCAGTCCCTTTGGTTAAAAGTTAAAGGTCAGCAGTTTCATAGTTATATTATGCGGGTCCGGGGTGCTAAAGTTATAATGAATTAAAGTTTCTCCTGGAATATCAACGTTAGGTATACCCTTCTGGTATACTAGATTAAAATCGACGTCATTTTGAAAAGTTTTTCAGAATATCTACTCCTGACCGCCATTTCGCATGCATGGAGTAATGATAAAAGGTAAACTATGTGCTATACCATAATCTGTCTCTGTGATAATTTTCACTGAAATACGTACAGCAGGAAGCATGATAGAGCATCAAACATCCATCCATTTATCCTCACAATTTTTCGCATTTAAAATATATTGCTCGGATATCAAAATATTGCCTATGTATGCCCTGTACCTATAACCTAGTTGGTAGTTCTACCTGAGAATCTAAGGGCCCCGATTTTTATTCCCGGCATAGCTATCTAGCTAGAATAAATACCTATTAATTTCGAAAGATGAATGTTTGACTTCGAATTATTAAATAACAATGAGACAATGAAACTGTCGCCTATTTTGTCCAATGGTTAACTAGTAGAGAATACACTTAGCATTAAACTCGCATTTGTACCAGATTGTGGTCTATAAAGGTTAAATATATACTAGTAATATTATAAATGTGAAGTGTGAGGATGGATGGATGGATGGTTGTTTTTCTACGCGAAAACTACTGAACCGATTTAAATGAAATTTGGCACATTCTATCTGAAATAACACAGAGGTTACTTTATCGTCGTATTCGTACCTACGACGCGGGTGAAGTCGCGGGCGGAAACTATTTTATTTCATTTATTTTAAAAGTCGCAGTAACAAAATCAATACTATTACATTAAAAATGATATTTCCAAGTACAAAAATTCAATATGAAGTGTAATTTCGGTGTTGGTCTAAAATAAAATTTATCTTGGATTCTTGGCGTACGTTCCAACTCCAATTTCTACGGTATTCTGTACCATGTACGTGTGGATTGTAAAAAGAAATCGATAGATTGGAGTTCACACAGATCTATGACTTGGATTCATTCTAGAAGCTTTATCTAAGAAGTTTTATCATCATAGTGCAAACGTGTTGCTGACAACTGGAATTGCAAATTGCAATGGATAATCGCACTCATACCATTGTCTGTTTGTTTATCATTCTTTCCATAATATAATTGAAATGAGAGTACTTTACCTTAATAACTATTTTTAATAGCACTGTACATTGTACAATATTAATAAGAAACTATTTTTAATACTCATATAACTGTCTCTCTGGCTGATGCTTGAATAGTCTTCGCCTATTTACGGCATCAGACCAAATTCTAACTGTAACAAAGGTTAATTATAAAAGTATAGAGTACATACGATGAACTAAGTGATATTAGGAATGTCACAATAGTGGACAATTATAGCTTAAAAATATCAAATCTGTTTTAAAAATACCCTCAAATTTCAATACTTGACATGAAAATAAATGTTGGCAACAAACTGTTTGCCATGCCACTCAGTTTTGTTTATTTACCATGAATTTTTGTTTCCGCTGCCCGCGCTGGAAACATGCCTAGAATATATTACATTTTATTAACAAAAGGAAATGAAATCGGCAAGCTTGGAGAATTGTTTAGAAGCATTTAAACATAGATCTAGTACTATGTAGTATTATTATTACACGCCGTACGTTTAGTTTCACAATAAATTTGATTACCCTGTAGTTCATGATTTTAAACGTTACCGTGGACTATGCACATTTTAGTATTAAATAGATACACGCGATTTATTTTTGTATGCTGAAAAATGCTCGCCAATCCGGCTCGAAGGACCACTGTACTGGGGGCGAACTTAACGTAAATACATTTACGAACGACAATTACGAATACAAACAATGTTATAAATGAAGAACCACTCTACCAATTTTGTGTAAACTTCACATAAACCTTCTACTAAATAGCCCGAACAAAGCCTAAATATTTGGTTTGGATAGGTGAGCCCGTTTTTGAGTTATAAAATTACAACGAAAAGTGGCATTGATTTTTATATATGTATATATTACATATAGACTATGTACAGTACTGGCTGAATAAGAAATAAAAACAAAAAATGTACGTTACTATAGGTGTATAAAAGTGTTTGAATCTAAACGCCTATTTTACTGGACGACACGTACTTGCCGACACGCATTGCCGATCACACCTGCAGGCGCTCAAATACAATTGCATGGATCCTTTTTTATTTTTCACAGCAATGCAGGTATCGTGAATACTCATTTCTTTTAAAGTCAAGTAAACACATTGACAAAAATTAAAAATGATAAAATGTCTATAGCCACAAAATAATATGACCAAAATGGCGATAATAAAGTAATAGCCATAAAAAGGTATAGTCAGGCTAAAATAATGAAAAACAATTCCAATATGATTTATTCGCGAAACAAAATAACGACGTGAATAAATATTAAAAACAGCGACACGTTCATTATTTAAAGTAACGAGCTTTTTAATACTCGATACGCTTAACGGTATCGAAAAAAAAACATTGAACATCAGTAAATCCGAGTATTTAAAGATACTTTTAATAACGTAGAAAATATTACTAACGCAGTAAAAGTTTGGTTCTTACACGTAGTTATTAATTTGAAAAGTTCTATTTTAAAAACTATCCTATTTTTCCTTCTTCTCCATCTCTTTGTTTTTCCTTTCTTCCTTTCTACTTCTTCTTTCTTTACTCATCATCATTGCAACCAATAACAATTCCACTATTGGACTCCGGTTGCTGCTGGAGACTAGTTTTCCCCTGGTTATTTGAGATAGTAAAATGTCCAATGCGCCATAGAAGTTTTCACTTGACAAATATCTATATCTAATATATTTCGAGGAAAATGATACATATTTAACACAAGTGACGCATATCATTAAATGCCCGTATAAAATATTCAAGTTTAATCTTCATATATACCTTCAATATATAGCATAATTATTATTTATTTCAGAAATTAGTTCAATTCGTATAAGAAACCTTTATTGCATTTACTTAAATCTCATTTTTTTTATAACAAAACGTTACAATTGTAGAAGGAATAGATATAGGAAAGTATAACAACATATTAATGAATAACAAAATAATGCATGACAAATGAATAACAAAAAATGCATGACTGAATAACAAAAAATGCATGACAAAGAACATAAACAAGAAAGTACATATGTTAAAATTTCCATATAAGACGAACACTGTTTGCACTCACTAAGCAAATCTTTGTACTCTTTGTCTGTGAACGAAGAAAGTTTCCGAAGAGCAGATAGTTCAACGACGCACTCCAAACTGAATTCCGAATTCAAAATGAACAGAGACGTGGTGTAAAATAAGGTTAATGATTAAATATGTTCTAAAATGTTCTTTATATTTTATATTTATAAAGTATAAAATGTAACAGTATAAATTATATTTATATTTATAAAGTATAAAATGTAACAGTACAAAGAGTGGACACAGCATAATACAAGGGCGGCCTTATCGCTCCATAGCGATTTCTTCCAGTTAACCTAGAACACTGAAGGAAAACAGAAAAATAACAGGGGTAGCGGTATACGAAAGACAGCAAAGCAAACATACATTTAGCACACTATTCGGAACTGAAAGTGACCATAGTAAAGTAAGGTATAGAGGCGAGAGAAGACAGAAGGGGAGAGACAAGGGACTAGGACAAGAG
>DWJZ01009749.1:0-10529 GCA_018249125.1 Asbolis capucinus
AAGGCCATAGTCCACCACGCTGGCCAAGTGTGGATTGGCAGACTTCACACACCTTTGAGTTTTGCAAACTCCCCGGCCTGCAGGTTTCCTCGCGATGTTTTCCTTCACCGTTAAAGCGAGTGACATTTAATTGTTTAAAACGCAAATAACTCCGAAAAGTTAGAAGTGCGCGCCCTGGGATTCGGACCCGGATCCCCCGAGTAGAAGGCCAAATTCTTAACCACTAGACTATTAGCGCTTATAACAATAAAATGTTTTTTATCAAACAGGCTTCGACCTATTACTGAGCACGAATCTCTCCTCATACTGAGAAGGCTTAGGGAATTCTCCACCACGCTGGTCCAATACGGATTGTTGAGATATTATGAAGGAGTAACTGAAGAGAGATTTTTCGAGTTCTACCTCCAAAGTTACTTTGTTTAGGAATAATATCTGTCCTGTTTCGTTCTGTGTTATAATATAATGCAGTATAATCATAATAAGTATTTGATCATCATTTTTCTTACTTAGTATAAATAAATGCGAAAATAACTCTGCTTTTACGTCTGTCTGTTACGCTTTCACGCCTAGATCACTGAACCAATTTTGATAAAAATTGGCACAGAACATAGTAAATTTTTAACACAATAAGAAGGGTTGAAATAGGGGATGAAATTTTGAGCAGAATTTCGTTAATGTCGAAGATAAAGAATCGAAGATGAAACTTCAATTAACATGCATACATGCCAGTGCTAAAAATAAAGAAACATCGGGCTTACTTGTAATATATTTCAATTATAATATTTTAGTTAATATCCGTAAAGTTACGTACTCTCCAAACCTCATTTTCGCCTACGTTCTATTGTTTTATTTACACAAACTCATAGGATGACTTTTGTAATAAATTGTTAGTCTTTGTTAACCTCTAGCCTCCACAAATCCTTTATTATTTATAAACCAAAGCAAGGGCCACAAGTGTACTCGCCGTCCTCGACCGCTGTCACGTTTGGTATCATCCATCATACACGTCTCTCTGAATCCACTAGCCTGTACTTCAGTTCTTAGGGCGATTCTCCAGTCATCTTATGGTGTCCCAATCCATTTCTTATCCTATGACCTGAACTTGTGCTCGATAATGTTGTCTTAGTGCAGAACTGCTTGGTTTTAGAAGATTTAAAGTTTTTTATAGGATTTTTCATATTTAAATGTCTGTTTTCTGTGTAATAAAAAGTTGCCAGCTTCAATTCTTAGGCCAGGAATCGATTGTTTGTTTTTATCCATTCGTTCATATTGTTCCTAAGTTTTAGGTACGCAGGTAAAATGAGACTTTTGCTTAACCTTGTGAAATAAAAGGTCCTCTTTGATAGTTATTAAGATAGCGTGTATGTACAAAGCTAATGGCAGTCCTATCGGAGTCTTTTAATTTATATCACTATAAATTTAGATTGTATGTAGTTTTTTACTTTTATGAGTATTACTTGGCATCATACGAGAGCAATCTGTATGATGAATACGGTTCCCATGAGGACTGAAACATATAAAAATACTTTGAAAGGGCAAACGTCACCGGCTGCGAAAATACTACGTAAAGGCTGAGCTTGTAGTGAGCAACGAATGAATACGACATTAATATCAAAAGTAAATTATGGAGCTCCGCGTAATTCAAGCCCACGTATAATATTTCTTTACGGTATAATTCTAGCAAGAGTGAGATTTCTTGATGTGATCTTTGCGAACGTGTGGTTGTTTAGCCTTATCCGTAACTAATTCAGAATATTATTAAGCATTTTTCACGTTATATTTCATTGAAGCCAATAAAGATCAAATAAATTATGTAGATGCAGCATAAGAATTCGTCCAGTATTTTTTATTTGACTATTATTTGACCCTATTATTTCACTAAACACAATGAACATTTTACGTACTTAGTCGTCATGACACCTATTTTCTCACGTGGAAAATAAATAGTTTGTACCAGGTCAATAAAACCTATGAAATTGATTTTTATGTGTTCAACATCTTTGGCCCTTGCATCGCATGGGAGCTCATGCATTCTTCCCTTCCTATGAAAGATGTCTAGTAAACAGCACACCGAAAGTGCACGAAACTTCGCAGTTGCCACGTAAGGCTTCGTTCTCACGTTACTCGGTTGACCTGAGGCGCTGCGGTTTAGGCCGTGATCCAATTTGGTTGCCGCGTATTAATACTTGTTCCATTCTGATGTTTCATTAATAGCCCCGACCAGGACAAGGTCTGACATAGATTGAGAGTCATTCCTACAGTCTTCAGAGTGCAGACCATGCCGTTTACTGATTTCAATATTAAAATTAGTAAAGTGTTTGTGATGACGTCGGTATCGAATGGTGGAGCTGATAAACTCTCAGGTAGATTTGATTTGCTTTTTGGCTCGCTTTATTCTGTAAATACGGCTATTATAATAGTTAATCCTAAATAGAAAATGCTTGTTTTACTATCCCATCTTTCATTATTGATAATTTACAGATGTTTTTGTGAAATCATCTTTTTGTATCCTTGTTAACTCATTGCCATTTTGCAGTCAATGACTGACCTCCAAGTTGAAACATGTTGGATATTATTTAACTACCGGTATGAATGCTTTGTTTCTGTGCTCATTGTCTATTTGCTCCTTCAATCAAAAATATGTTTCGTGGTATACGTAATTGCGGAAAACGGAACTATTTAAATTTTAATTACACCTAGTTATAACTATCCATTATAGATGCGACTTCAAGGTTAATATTAAATATGATTTCATTCATTATTTGCTTGACTTATTAAAAATTGGTCTGTTTTAATGTATATTCTCTAATTTGAGATACAGGTTGAAAGAGTCTTTGGAATTTTATTTAGTTTTTCATTTATATCGTATTATTGCAAATTTCTCGTGTACACTGAAAACGGAGTTGCCCATCTTTGTAGGAATCTTGGGATCCTTAATAGAGTTTTCTTAGCTGTCAGTTTAAATAACTTTGTTTCTCGGACCCCTCGACCTTGCGAGCTCCAGCTTTGTCTGTAACAAGGGCCGCTGTTACAATAGCGGAGATAAAACCACTTATAGTCTTATTTCTCAGACCAAAAATTCTTTTGTTCGTGGATTATATGAACGAATTCTCAGAACACGCACCTGTGCTGTTTTGTTGACTGCGTGGTATATGGTATGTGGTAAATTAAAATGTTATTTTAGATAATTCGGACTCTTATAAAATTAGTGGTGAACTTTTATCAATTTTTAGTTGCGTCTTTCTTTACTCCACGTCATACGTAATATTAAAAAACGTATTCCATCATCAATAATGTAATAACGAAACTTTTGATGCAATCAGCTACCTACTATAAAAATTACTTGCATATATTTATTTGCGTATACAAAATGTTGTGCCCTGATAGAGCTTCACAAAACAGCTGAGGGAGCATTTTTAGTCCACTACTTTTAACTATCTTAATATATAAACTACAGTATAAAAGTCATCTAAATTCACTTGCAGTTGGTACCACCTTTCAAATTGTAAGTTGTTTCGCTGAACTTGACGAATCATAAACAAGTGTGCTTCTTCTTTCCGACCCTTAACTTGTGTTGCGGTTATGCCATCCGGAGGAAACTGATAGATGTCAGCATTGCTGTTACTTTCAAGTATAACTATATAAGTTAAAAGCACTAGAGTACCAACGTACTCGCTGACGCAAGCATCCATTAAGTATGGACTTTTTATAGCCAAGTCCCGAGGGAGGCTGGGAGGTTGGTTTTTATGCGAACGAAGGACTTACTTGCGCACAGTCTGTAACCGCAAATCCCGCAAAGCTTAAGCTTTACGTATGACTGAATGAAAGGCGTGTAATAATATGCCACTGTTCTATATTTATGAGATCTTTTTGAATCTAATAGTATCGAACAAAGAGTCGAAGTGAGTCAAGAATTCGTCATCTATGGAACACTAATTCGTTTGTTTACGAAGACATAGTCGTATATAAAAATAGGATGAAGTCTAAACAAACATTAGCGCGTTAATAGCAGTATAAAAAACATTAAGTGTATTATAATAATAATTGAAAAATACCCAAGTATCCCAATTCTCTATAAACTAAAGTTTGTTTAATACTCGACGAAATCTACTCATGTTTAAGAGCTAAAAACAATCTGTTCTCGTCAGCTGCGTATTCGGAGAACTTGAGATCATTCCACAGTAGACTATTGTACTTGATTGATGGATCCATGTGCCAGGGGGACTATCAATTTGCAGCCACCAGTTTGTTGAATATATGTATGTATGTATGATTTGGGTGGACCTGAGAATTACATCGAAAGATGAATTAGGGATTTTGTTGTCTGCATCTTCGTCCTGTGCATACGATGGGTGTATTAAAAATGATATATTAATAATCTTTAATTCAATAATTATGTTCACATGTACAAGTAACTTCATACAAAGTAATACAAACTTATCAGGTGGAGAACACAGATCATAATTTTAATAACTTCATACATTTATTTCACTTCAACAATTTTGTAATTATACTACTATAGTAAATTCGAGTGACTCTTATTGATCGGTGTTTGCCTGCCCATAAAATGATTCCGTAGTTAATTTAATATTTTTATTTATTTATTTCACACCTTACAACTTACGTCCTTTTGTGTTAGCGTAGTTATCAAATTAATACAAATAATTCAATTATAAAATTGTTCTAAAAATACAATAATATTATTATGACAACTTATAAGTCAATATGAATTTAACTCATCCATATAATGTACAGCCAGTTAATTAGTGGGATGTAGACAGAAGTTAATATTTGCTAGATCGATTCGTGTGAAGGTATACAATGATTAAGCTTTGCGAAAGTTGAACGTTTTCAGTTTGATGAGTCATGCCGGGTTTACCTATCAAAGTAGTATTCTCAGTTTTCCATCAATAATGTAGAGCTGGATACGCTTCAAAGGGAATGAAAAATGTTACGTAAGTTCAAGTTCAGGTAGCTGTAAAGGCGACAGACTTATTGATTAGGGAGCTGCTCGCAACGTGGACTTCTTGGTGGCTCATTCGGCTAAAGTTGTAGGACCGCGAAAGGATATATAGTAGAAAAACCACCATTTCATTACAATCGTTTGATTTATATTTGTTTCATAACGATATGATGAGAAGTATCCGAATTTTTAAGCTAATTATATTATTAACGAGGCTCAGTGTTCATTCAAAATTCAAAGATTTTACTTTTCTACTAACCAATATCTTCCCTTTGCGGCATATTCATGAGGAATCTCGTTCATTTTTGTGTCGTATACTTTTAATTTATTTTCCAATGTTGGCGTTTTTTTTGTTTATTAAAATAATAAACCTCTTTTGATTTTAGTATTGTAGCTGTCCTGCTTATATAACCTTCTGTGTTTTATTTACTGTGGGATATGTATTAGGGGCGTCACATTTTTGCCATTTCTATGATATCTGAACTATTCTAGAATTTATAAGTTTAAAATTATGTTTAAGGATGAAATTTGCTTTATATTACGCAATATTAATGCTGTTAATTCCAATTGTATCAAGTATTAACCCGGTGGAGCTTAGTATTCTTTGCGGCAGACACGAATCCGTCTGCCCTTGATCGATCCGCCGCCGGCCGCGCCGGTGCGTGTGTCGTTCTCTTGACGACAGAGCTCAACTCGACCCCTTTTTCAGTCACGCCCTCTTAGTACTCGAAACGGATAAGTACAGCCTTTTTAATCATGAAACTGGAAGGACTAAAAATCAAAGTGTTCTTCAGTTTTCGCGACGGAATAAAGCTACACTTTAAACAATTTGTTTGATTTTTTGGGGGGAACGTTTCGTATGTTTTATTTCAAAAGCGTAGGCGTGCTTTAACGTAAGATTCTGGAAATTTGACTCAAAGTTTTGAACGTGTTAGAAGACCATGTACATAGCAGTTCAATATGGCTACACTCCGAAGTTTCACGATATGGTTAGCGTCTTGTCAACTCAACATATTCTATTGGAAAACCGGAGTTTCATATATGAACATTTTCGGTTGTATTGATGATGATTTGAATGCGTGAACTATGGGATTAATGACTTATTTCGTTTGACGTATCATTTGTGTATCCATAAAGAAACACTACCTGCTTTCTACGCAGTTTATAACATGAGGGGGTGCGCCCAATTCCCCATGTTTTACGAGTATATCCGCCGCCGGCTAAATTTGGTTGTTGTCTGGCTAACGATCCCCGTAATAATTCAGCACCACAAAGCGGTAATGACTCGCATATCATAGGTATTCTCGGAAGTGAATTTGCTAGCTTTGTGAAGAACCGCTGGAAACCCACTGAATCCGACACGAGCAGTATAAACGCAGTTACCGCGAAAGTATGGGGTGGTTCTCCGTGCTTCGAACACGTTTTATAGCATTACGAAGACCCCTTACGAAGACGAAGTACACGCACCGAGAGGTATGGATTTCCGCCAGGCGCTGGATTAGAGTGCTATCAGATATACCTTGCACTAATCACCACTGCGAGGTACTAATGACGTCACGCTGCGAATTTTCCGCCTTACCGAGGAAACGTTTTAAAGCCATTGAAATATAAGCAATTGCGTACAACTGCGATAATTGGAGTTGGGGTGGGGTATTTACGTGTAATGTGTTAATAGCAATCCCATTGTATTGATGGTGAGTGAAAAAGGGTTGCGAATCGGTCTGAAAAAAAATTAAATGAATATTGTAAGACTAAAACATAAGACTGGAGACAATGTGGAGACGATAGTATTGGTGCAGAGACATGGCTGTTCAATAGGGTGATAGAAACGGTCAAGTGAACCTGTTTTACAGTTGTTACGGCTCGGGCCCGGTTTATGGCATTTTGAAATGCTCCCTTGGCACTGGCAGGCTCCTAGTGATGTTATACGGGAGAATTACGATGTACATGAATATGCTTTTAAAACTTATTTAGAATAAAATTTTATATGTGCAAATAAGTAAAAATTATTTCAGAATTAATGAAATAAGTGAATTATTTTAAAATAACATTTGAATATACTTAAAATATACTTGTCAAAAAGCTTTGATATTATCACAACTGGGGTAATATGGAAAAATTAAGAGGGGAAATATTTTACATTCTACTCGTCTGATATCCTCTAATCCATCCATCTAATGTTATATATTCATAACCCAGCTATCTTTATATGTAAAAATCAATATGTGTTTGTGAGTTTGTTTGCCCTTTATTAACTCTGAAATGGTAGTAGACAGAGCACTGATGTCTTTAGCAGAATCTTCAGTTGTCTGTTCATAATTTTCTGGAACTTTGTACCTGGCAAAATAATATCGATCTGACACATGGTTGATGAGTTGATGCGTAGCAACGCGCGCCGGGTACAGACGGCACTTGATACTCACGAAAACGACAGTCTCGTCAATGTTTGTAAAAATATTTCGTTGGTTATTCGCGTCGCACATTTAGGAGTACCTATTTGCTTTTAACGTCTTTTTCCTCCCGAGTGAACATAATTGACTTTGGCCTTTCTTGCAAGTGGAACTTATCAAATGTGTGTACCTAGTACGAAACCTTGAGCGTTCTTTAATAATTTACGCTGGGATACAAAATCATTATTTGAATTCCCCTAACACCCATGAAATGTTGGCATCAATTTCCATTGCATTGCCACGACATAAGATGTTATAAAATAGAGTGCTTTTGAATGATTTATTGTTACGATTCTCCAGTCCAGCTAACAAATTGAGGAAGAGACTTTAGCCCGACAATCTTGATAAAATCTACCATCAACTTATCCAGATATCGGATGCGAATCCATCAGATCTAATGAAGCGAGACGTAGAGGGAATGAGATGATAATAAAGATATTTGTTATACAAAGTGTGGAGTCATTACAATATCTCCCCTCCGGCCAAACTACGACCCCATTCAATATCGGACTCGTGTCGAATTGATGTTTTGTTTGTTGAATATGACCCCGGTAAGATTCGCAGGTTTTGAAATGTTTATTAGTTGTCTGTTCACCATAGCACAAGCTAACGCTTAATTTGGGTTCAGATGGCCGTGTGTGAGTTGTCCAAAGATATTTATTTATTTATAATGACGACCTGTGCACAGATTTGTTATCATAAATAAATATAATATGTTTACTAAGTTATATTTTGATTGGTGCTCCCTTGCTTGTAAGTTATATAGGTGGAACAGGTGCGTTAGTTCATTACAGGTATACAAAGCCGCAGAATAATATAAGCGCTAAATAAGCGCTTTTGAGCACAATCTTATTTTAAGTAGTTTAAAATCGAAGGTGGAGAACAATAAGGGCGTAACTCCTTAAAGTACATCATACGAGTCACGCCCTTATTGATTTCCGAATATAGGAGAGATAAAGTTAATCTGAAGAGTTATACTTAAACGTTGATAAGAGGGTTTGCAAATATTGCATGTTTATGTAAAGCAAAATAAAAATCAAAATGAAGGAGTAAATTACAAGAGAGTAGCGACAGACACAGACGCATACGATGACGCGACGTGTGGAACGCTGTGGGCTCCAGACCGACAGTTGAAAAGTTGCAGACTACAGCCGTTATTGTTCGCCGACTATTTTACTTTATGGTGTATAACGGAAATTGTTATTTTTACTTTTATCCCAGACCTTTTGTTCTGTCCTTTTTGTATGGCTCACAATTTTTGTTCAACTTATAAAATAGTTCTGTTGTACATTGGATTATGCTTGTTTAAAATCATTCGTACGGCGAAGGGATGGACTAAATTGCCCGTGTTTTTATTCCCATTTGTATATAACGTAAACGTCTTCAAGTCAAGAGTAGAGGCTTTTATTAAGTTAGTGCGTTTTTCCATCAAAGAGTACGTCGCCACTTACCTTCAGATGATTTCGTAGTCAAGCGCAAACTTATTGAATATAAAATAAGTAAATTACTACTTTTTCATTTCATATATCTTGAGATGGTTCCCATTTTCAGAGGATAAATCATTTTGGGAACCTATCCGTAAATTCTGTAATAGATGAAGAAGAACAGCCATTACTGGTTCAAGCAACTTCGATAAAGAAATCTTCTTTCGGTCGCCGTAAACTTTGTCCGGAACAGATGGGCCAGAATTTGATCTCGAATACCAAGGAATACGTTTTTCGGCGTCGCTATCTGATTATCCTACGTTATATTTGTGATATTTTACTATTTTTAGTTACGAACACAATTAATGTACGATATTAAGATAAGTAAGAGCACGATTTTACAAGCTAAGCGGTTCAATTAAAATCTTATGCCGGGGTGAACCCTTAATTTAGGTTGGTAGGGTCGTTAACAGGTCAGGCTTAGTTCAACTAACGCTATAATATGAAGAAAGTATGTTGGTTTTTTTCTTTGGCAATTTAAATTTTAGAAATTAACGTTACCATACCGTTTAGATATTATCATGTTTGACTTGAAGGCCGAAGCCTCTGATAAAGAAATAAACGTGGCTTTCGCCCAATTAGGACGACTGAAATTTTTTATAGAGATATTTACCCCTTTACATGCACGTTAAAGGGAAAATGGGATTGTTAAGTGCTGAGGAAGTAAATAGAGTCATTTTCATGTTTTGTTATTTGGGTTTTTCATAATTCTATGTGTGGGTTTTCGTGTTGATAAGAGTTAGTTCTGGGTCTGGATATAATGAGGTTTATACAGGTTTGACCCTGAGTGTATGGCTTCAACCTATCGATTGAGTACGGGTCTCTCCTCATACTTAGGAGGTCTAGACCATACTCCACAACGGGGCTTCATTGCGAATTGGTAGAGGGGTTAAGGCCAACTGAAGTTTTTATGCCAAAACGCCTCCGACATGGCTTAATGATAGCAACCAGGAAAGACGGCTTTACGTGCCCTCCAAAGCACGGATGCGTTCATGAATATTTTGCCACTAGCGGTCACCCATCCGCCTACCAACCGCGCCCGCTGTAGCTTAATTTTTTCAATCGCCTACAATCGATTCAATCCGCAGAGTTATAAATGCTTCAATTCGATGGTGCTGTACGGTTTTCTGACTACTTAATGAATTGCTATTGCACATACTAAAAACTGAACTTTTTCCACTGGAAAAACAAACTAGCGGCCGACGAACAAATTGTACATCGTGAATCATCCTATAAATTAACAGCATCCAAAAGTTGGCAGAGCTCCGGTACACAGTACGACAAAAATGTTATGCTCTTAAAAAATATTTCACAGCAATGTAGACCTAGTAGTGTTTGCAGTAAGCACTAAGTTGATTTGCTTCTTTCTAACTGATGGAATGACACCATACAGAGAGCGCCGTATATTCTGTAAGTTATTGGTAAACGAATTCCATTTGCACCCAGTAGCTACTAACTTTTACAGATGAAAAAGTTCTGAAAAGATTTTAAATTAATGCCATGATTGAATGCACTATATATTATTGATGAAATTATGGAAATAATAAATAAATAAAAATATCTTTGGACAACTCACACACGGCCATCTGACCCCAAACTAAGCGTCAGCTTGTGCTATGGTGATCAGACAAC
>DWJZ01009750.1:0-10528 GCA_018249125.1 Asbolis capucinus
AATATTTAGCGCAATAAATACAGGGCGAGTGAGGGTTGGGGGGAAGGGTTAGGGGGGAATGTCGGCGTAACGTTGTCGCAGCCGTCGCGGTGACGGGCGCATGCGAGCAATTGCGTCAGTGTCACAGTGTCAGCTCAGAGCCATTGTGGCCTCTCCGGCCGATATATGAGCGTCGCAGTCGCAGCCGCACCTGATTTATCGACGACCCGGCGAGCCCCCGACGCGGGACGCGCTGTCGCCGCCCGAATAAAGCGCATTCTCACGCTACCGAACGCACGCGAACGCTCTCGTACCCGTATTTAAATGGAACGATCGTTTCTCATTCCTTTCCCCCAGATATTTTACGTCGGGTAATACGATACGAGACTGTCCGGCTCTTTCTGCAGTTTTCGCGGTCCTTTTTTCCCTCGGCTCGCTATTGTTCACTTGTCAATTTCTTTAGCTAATGCGAGTAAACGTCCCATTATGCGGTGCGCTGCGTTCGCGACGCGCATTGCGTGTTGTGACAGCAACCACCCACCGGAAGGGGCCGAGCGTCATTCAGCCGCGCACAAAACGCAAATACTTTATTCAGCGAACGTCCAATGGCTAATTTGAATGGATTGTGCCCGTTTAATGGGAATAATTAACTCTCTTATGCGACGAGGACGAGGCGACCAATTCTGATTTATACACCGTAACCTTTCTTCCTGTTCGTGACCCTGAAAGTTAAATTTGCTCAGTTTTAGAAGATACAGTTAACCGCAGCTTCGCTTGTTAGATCGATTTAAATGATTTTATAATGAAACCAGATGCGGTATCACACTTCTTAGCGTAGGTTACGGTAAAATAAATTATTTTATTTGCGTTAGTACTTACTCGTCTGGCACATCTTTTCTCGAGGACATGAGACTCTGTCGCAAATACCTCTTTACCGCTTCCATCTTCTTGTAGCTCCATGGCAAAAATCACATCGAAATGCTTAGATATAAAATAAGGTCAAAAAAAATACAATCGCCTTTATAATATTAATAATAAGCACAGAAGTATGTATGCCAGAATCCTACGTATATTCGAAATATAAAAATCATTTAAAATTATATTTTAACCATGACAATCAATCAATCCAGTTGTCCTTGCAATGAGGCTGATTGCCCGAACAAAAAATATTCCTTTTATATTTCCTTCCTACCAAGAGTATGTTTTTTACCGCGAGCAATCTGACGGGGAAATGTAGCTGAAGATATTTCGAAAAATGGACCCGTCGCATTCACTTACAGTGCCTATTTAATGTAAAGGAGTATTTCCTTTAATTTGGCATTTGATGCGGGGCGATGGTGACAAGCGCGGATTGTCGGCCACTGTCGGCCACTGTCGTCCAGTGTCGGCCAGTCGCGCGAGCTTGTCACACGTGACAGACAGACGGCCGGTTGTCCTCGGAATTAAAAAAAGTGATCAAGTGTGTGTAGGCAACGTGCAATGTAAGGTTCCGTAGATGACGCTAAAAGTTACCTGTTATGGTTCCTCCTCCTATTTATTTCGCTTAAATGTCTAAATAATAAATTAATTTCATAAACACGTGACAAGGTTAATTATTAATTTTCAAATTTACTAGTAGTCAAAAAAAATATCACAAAATATATTTTAAAGTTTTTATTCTACAACTTCATTATATATCTATCTCAATTTACAACATTCTGCCACCAAGGTTCTGCGCTAGAGAACGTACGGACAGAAATGGCAAGAGTATAAGGTTTCCACATCAATTTACGGAACCCTAAAAAAGTGGAATAAGGCTCACATGAAAGAGATATATACCGTCAAATGAAGAGCGAGCGAGAGAGGAATTTGAAAAGACAAGCAATATCTTGAGTTTTCTACTCGATGCTCGCGAGATATCGTTTCTACCAACCATTTTGTGGTTGAGACGTCGATTACTCCTGGAACTTGACTTTCAAATAACTCACGGGAGCTATTGTTTATTCCGCCATGAGCCAACGAGCTGACATCCGCTATATCGAGCACTTATAAATATGTAGTTCTTCTTTATTTGGAGTTCTGCAAATTATTTGTCAGTGTTGTGGGTAGCGTCAAAAAATAAAGATGAACTGCCGCGTTAATCCGGAGTTAAATGAATTTTTAATGAATTTCTCTTAACATTTTATACAGGATGACGGATTAAAGGTTTTTATAGATAACGCGGACAAATGGGCAGTCACCTGGTACTACGATTCTCACAGTTATAACTATACCAATCACTGATGCGTTGTTGACAAGAAATGAGAGTTGACAAGAAAGCAGATAGGAGCAGACTCAAGTTGACAACAAGTTCTTTAGCAGAAAGAAACACAGAAAGTCAAACAAGTAAGGCATGTAGAAAGGTATTGATATTAATAAATGTGCTCTTTACATTTTCTATCAAATACACACGCATACACTGCAGGCTTAGAATTAAACAATAACTGCCCCAAGTCAATATCCATGTATAAATTTTAATCAAAGGTCTGCTTTAATATCATATTCAAGATCTTGTAATTAAAATACTGTAAATAAATATTATTTGTATAAAAAATCACTTCTCCAAGTTCATGTGTACCTAAATAAATTCCTAAAACTTATGCCCTCAGGCCATACAGAGTATAAAAGATGGCGTTCATCTTGAAAGCATTTATTATAATTATCATTTCGATTGCAATTAGATTTGGCAGACCCCATCTTATCTTCTAAAGCCTAAAATTAAGCTCTGGGAGTATCGATTTTCCAAGGGTATATTAAGTATATTAACATAATAAAATACTTATTAAGATGTACGTAATATTGTGAGTATTCGATGCAGGGATAATCGATATCGAGAATTACGAGCGAGTCGAACGAGTAGAGTCTGTATGAGCGACCATAAGAGTGAAGAGATTAGATACAACGAACCGATCCCCGGAAATTACACTATAATTAAGAACATTTACGTGTTAGGGGCGCCAAATTTATCGCCGAGTTTTTGTCGATATGAAGCGATTTTGGAGTATTTATGGTGAGTTCGGTGCCCGTGTGAGGTCCGTGCCAGTAGTCATCTTATCGTGTGTTAATCTTTATGGGCCCCGCGGACTTCTCTCCGACCTGTCGACAGTTAATGGCCCGCCAAGATTACTAAAAGGCCTTAGATCTCTATATTTTGGGAGCTCGTGTTGTGGCTTTGTTTATTGCTTAATTAGGCTGTTTTGTTGAGTCTAGTCTGATAAGGTGTTGGGGTATTTACGATTTGGTAGCGTGAGTTAGCGTTGGATGACTTTTTGTTCAATTTGATGTCGCGTCCCTCGAAAAATGGACGGCTGTAGATCTAAATATTTACGACTAGAAATCTAAGGTGTTTGTTGGTTCAATAAGGGTTTTATGGCTTCATATTTATTTTTATTTTGAGAACGGAGAAATGTGGATAGGTATATATGTGTGTGAAGGTATTCGACGAAGTTGAAATGGTATGAAAAATATTTATTTGTTTTTTATTTATTTGTTGTTTTTAGTGACGTCATAGAGACGTATAAAAATGATTGGCGAACTTTTACATGCTAACATGTGAACATATACATTGTTAATTATTTATTTATTTTATTTACTTACTGTTACTATATATCAATATAAATAATGACATGATATTACCTTAAAACTACCTACCTACGTCTAACGGTGTTGAATTATATTAATAATATCAAAGTTTTGTTTCTTTGGAAGTGAATTATTAAATTATTTTGAAAAATAAAAATCTTAAACCACAATAATGATATTTTAGACTAAGTATCAAAGAATTGGTCATAAAAGGCTATCACCGATTTACTTTATACCAATTTCATGTAATACTGAGTACAAAATATGTTTTCTCATTGAGAAAATTTGGACTTTTTTACACTAAACGGTAAAATGTAAAATGAATAAATTTTCTAAAAAGTGATTGCGACTCCCTCAGCATCACTAACTCTGATTATTCTCACTCACCCAACTCATTAATGGGTCACTGAGAAGCATATAACACCACGCTGCTCCAGTGCAAATTAGTTGGCCTCGAACCCCATCGATTTAGAGGCGAACCAAGTTACATTTTAAGTAACTTCCAACAACAAAGGCTTGCTACTATCTGACAACCGAGACCGGTGGGTTTACGTATCCGAAGTACGAAAACCTTCAAGTAACATTTCCTACTAACTCATCCATCCAACCGCTACAAGAACAGAAAAGTTAAACGTGTTACGGGTACATATGCATATTACATGTGAGTACCCGTACAGCATTAGCATAGTCCACGATGATTCGTTTAAAATCGTATATAACAAAGTTAAATTGAATTAAGAACACCAGTCACTTGCAATCGACTACCTACTACTACCTTCCCTCACTCATTAAGATGATATTAATTACCAAATATTATCTCTCCAGTCATTAAATGTAACATTTCTTACGCCACTCACCGCCCGTATATATAGTTATGTGATAAAGTAATTTAAATAAGAATGAAATCCCTTTTTTCATTGATAAAGATTTGACACCGAAAAAACGAGGAACCAAAGAATGTACGGATTTACTAATGAAAGAGGCCAATTAACGCTGGTTTTTTTTTCTCATGAGTAATGGTACAGGGGGTTAAGTTTTCTTTGAGATTAGTTTGGGAGTGTGTAATACATATGTACATATATGTACCTACGTGTGTATCTGTGACGTAAGTAAGAGAGTAAGGTATGACGTCAGGCAAGGCCTGTCTCTGTATCTTCTAGCAGGAAGGAAAAGGATAGTTGCTAGACCGATGGCAAAAGATTTACTCAACACAAGGACACCCTGTGTTTTTTTAATTAGAAAAAAAAAAGTTTTGACATCGAACTGATGGCAAGAATGTCAAAATGTTGGTACTAACTTAGTAAATGCATATTCACTCTTCTCTTGAAGACTACGATTCCATGTCAGATAGCATATGGGTAACACTTATACCTACAAACCAAGAACAAACAACCATCTGCCCTAATCGAACTCAGGACCTCGTTCGCAATAAACCAACCTACCAAACAAATAAAACAGACCCGTTAAAAACTCAATCCTTTAAACACGTAAATCAATGTAGATAAATATTTTTCCGAAACCCGCACAGAAGCATCCTGTACGATACCATCAATAGAGACCGGGTACAAAAAACCCGGTACTAATTCAGGCCTGTACCCTCAGCCACCCATAGCTGTTCGCATCAATTTATAGGCTTTTAACCTAATTTGTTGCTTTCAAACCCCTTGACCCCCTCTACCTCCCACGCACACCTTCAGCCCTTTTATTAAATAGTGACTCGGACACGGCAGTATGATTTGTTTGTAATTCGAAGACCATTCGAATTTCGATAATTAAAGGATTACAAATATTTGATAGTCAAAACGTAATTGAAAGACAGTTCTTATTTCGAAAATTAATGTAATAAAAATAGTTGCAGTTCCAAATTTAAAATAAATGCCATTCGATAGTGTCTTTAATATAATAATGATAAGATTTACTTTTAATCCAATTAGTTGCCTTGAATCCCCTTCACCCTCTTCACCCCCACTACCTCCCACGCACGCCATCATTCTTTTTACTAATTAGTAACTCGGTCTTGGTAGTATGATTTGTTCGTAATTCGAAAACTATTTGAATTTCGAAAATTAAAGGATTACAAATAATTGCGATTCGAAATTTAAAATAAGCGTTGTTAGATAAATAACTCATTGTAAATGCTCGTGAGTACGAGTGTGTAAGCGTTTAATTTTTTTTTCTTATAATTTTAAATACAATATACATATGTATGAGAACCGGTTATATATGTTTTTATGGAAGGAATATTATTTTCATGATAAATTTGTAGGGAAGCACGCATTGGGATAGCGTGGTTGATGTAACCTTCCTCAGTGATAGTGGTTGATCTAAACTTCCTCAGTGATAAGGAGAACGTGCTCACTAGTAAGCCATTAATGTTGAAGCCAAACCACATGGTGAAAGTTCTCAATGCTTCGTAATTTGAATATAAAATTTGTAGATAGGTACTTGATAGGTATTATAGATACAGACGTACAGACAGAAATGATCTAATTTAAATATACACATATATAGACGTCACCAGACAAGCTTGTAAAATAATAATGTAAAATATTTAAACTAGAACAAATTAGCTACTTTGAAAACAAGTTTGGATTTAGTTTAGGCAATTAAAAATAAATGATATATTTTTAAAATGGGTATGTTAAATTGATAAGTTATCCTCATAAATGATAAATAGCTCTCTGACCTAATCTTGGTCAACTTAATGTTTAAAATAAGCAACAAAGCTGAATTAAGCTATCCAAGTTTAATTAATGTTTTTTACATTAGCAAAATTATAGGTGTATAAGGGCCGTTCTAAACGTGCAACTGCGACGCGACAAATTGCGACACTTCAACCTTAGAGGGGGAAAAAGTATGAAAAGTGTGTAATTTTCTTTCAACATGCGTCAAAATGTTGCAGTGGCATATGACAAAATTCACTGATTGTTTAATTTAAAAAAATGCATATTTTACTAACACGTGCGATAGTAAATGTGTCGGAAAGTAATCATTCAAATTTATGTCAAAATGTGTATGGACAGAGTAATTAAAAATGTATGTATACGAGTATACCTATTCCATTGACATCGGTGATATAAAAATTGTATGAAAGTGCGTAGTTGTATTGAAACGTGCGTTAAAATATCGCAGTGTTATGCGACAGTATATCCCACAGTTTCATCAGTTTATTTTATTGAAATTATTAGATATGTATTAATTTATAATATTTTTATATTGTGTGGTTTTTATGGACCTTAGTTGCTCAATATAAATAAATAAACACAAGAAGCAGCATATTTTTATGTAAATGAATAAATATGCATGTCATGTTGAAATCTACAAAGTCGCAGCCCTAAGACCGAATCTTGCGATATCGCAACGACGCTACAGTACGATACACTGTCGCAAAAATCAAATTAAAAGTTAAAAAAACTAAGGTTACTATTATGCTTGCGACAATATGTCGCGAATACCTACACATGAAACTGCCGACATTTTGTCGCATTATCGCACATGTGAAAAGACACTTAATCGTAAACATTAACTTTGACATTTTATCGAATGACATAAAATTGTTTTACAAAAAATGTGGGTAGATACAAAAAACATACTAAGGTAACAGTGCTACAGTTTATAAATATTTTCGGTTGAGAGCGAAATTTTGACAAATACCTCTTAATTTACACTAATGAATCCAAAATGAATGCATGTGTGGATGACCGTCGTCCCTTTTGCTTTTAATACGGTTGGCAGACTATCGATAAATCGTTGTCGATATCGTAAAAAAAACCGTACCTTTGTAGTATGCTTCTTTTGATTTCGGATTGTGGGACCTGGTGCGTCCTAGATTCGATTCCCTGCTACGTAACATTTTCTTTGGGGAAAAATATGTTTCTTTACAGGGTTGGCTATTTATATAATGAATGCGAAAGTTTGTAAGGATGGATTTCTGTTACTATTTCACACAAAAAATACTGAATAGATCTGGTTTGGTGTGAACATTTGTAACCTGTGAAGGCTTCTTAGACGTACTTCTAAGTTTTACATCTTGTGGTTACATCTATTAACCAACTCACAAATTATCGCAAAACCATACTTCTTTCATTATCAATTATTTCAAGAATTCTACGCCATTTTTGTCATCTCGTCTTGTCCTTATAACTATTATAGTAATGAAATCTAGCATTGAACGTGGAAATTGGACTGACTTTTATTCAAAATCTTTATCTTTAACAAAGAAATTCAAACGAAGAAATTTGAATTTAAATTAACGAATTCGAATTTGCATCATCACATCCCTAGCAGCCACATTTAGATAAACGAGTGGTCACATAAAAATCAACTCTTTTAGCCTAATCGAATTAGGCAACGGGTATCAGTGCGACTTAACACATTTTGCATTCTTTTGTCCAAGAACTAATAAAGCTGGCAGGTAGCAAACCCAGGCTCCGATTTACAGCGGCTTAAACGCTGATGAACTCATCGACGTCGTTTCGATAAATCTATTGATTGTTGAACTTTGTCGATCGCTCGTAAATAGTTTTATCGATACAATAAATGTGTGTGAATGGCCGTGTGATTCATTTTAATCTTGTATGAGCAATAAAATAATAAAGTTGGATGGATTTCAAGTGCGGATGACAGAGATCAAGGTTGCTGGGTTACGGTATTTATGTATAACTTAGAGTTTAATGATAGTATTATTTAGCATTTAAATATTTAATGGTATACACGTGGATATTATTTATTGGCTTTGATTTTATGACTCGCTACTGAGTATAGGGTTTCTTACATAATTAGACTATGGATGTAGTTTTTACTCATTCATCCATCCATTAATTTATCCATCCACTTATATTTATGCTTCTAGTAATGTAGTACTAGAAACAAGTCAATACTAATATTATAAAGAGGAAAGATTTGTTTGAATAAATAAGGCTCCGAAACTACTGGACCGATTTGGATTTTTTTTTACTATTAGAATCCTACATTATCCGTGATGAAATTGCCTATAAAATATTTTCGAAAACGTAAGTTGTCCGTGTGAACACCCAACGTGAGAAAAAATCCTTATATCGCATAGGCTACGGAAATTATTGACAATAGACAGACATAGTGATGTACTACAGTTTTATAGACGACATCAATATCTACAAATAAGAATGCGATAACACATTTCTACTGTTACAGTTATGTCGCAATAACTACTTTATTCTGGTAACAGGTACTTCAAAAGCGAAACGATGGCAGTTTCTAGTATTCCATAATTCCAGAGAGTTTTTAATACATTGATACAGCGAAAGTGTTGACAAAGAACTTTATCATGTTTATTTGAATTTCGTGATGATGAATGATAACAAAACGTGATATGATCACGTATGCTCTGTACGTGTCAAATGTGTGTTTTCTCACGCCAGTCCTACACGATGTTGGATGATATGAAAACGTTATTTGAAGGCCGCCGACAAGGTTTAACGACTGCTATCTGACTGCAACAACTAGGACTGATAGGATACCTCTAAGTGCCCTGTAAAGCACAAAAACAGTTCAACTTCAACTACATGGCTGAACGATTGCTTTCGACGATAATAACCTGGACTGACGGCTTAACGTGCTTCCTGCAGCGCGAAAGCGTTCATGAAATTTTTGCCACTAACGGTCAACCATCGTCCTACTGACCGCGGCAGGTCCTTAATTTTTTCGACAGTTAGCAATCGAAACAAGCCACCGCGCACACACTATAACCTTACCCCTCATCAGTATCTTCCTCATGCTGCGTCTCTGGGTGGTGCAGTTCCACCTTCGGTTCCTGAACTGATGTGCGCACTCAGTGGCTCCCAGGGTTACGCCACGGGTGATCTCCTTCAACAGCGCTGTCTCGTTCCTGCAGATCTGGGCCAGCCGACCTCGTGTGCGCCGGTTCTTCTTGCAGATCATGCGAGGGTCTAGGATCACTGCGCTGCCAGACGCCCTGAAGACAGAAATATTTGGCATGAACTAAAGTTATCAGCAACCCACTTCCAGTGTGGAAGCTCAGAATGATTCTCTTACAATGAGAGAGTTATAGGCAACTTCATAGATTCGAAAACTTTATGGGGAACTCTCAGGAGGTTAGGTTTTGTCACGTTTCCTTGACTTCAAATTATAAGTAATTTCAAATACGAACATTACTTTGAAAAGATGTGTGTAGGATTCGAACCCTGGACCCCCCCTGCGAGACAAAAACGGTTACACTATCAGGCTATAACTGCGAACACTAAAGTAACGAACTTAAAACTAAATATTACTTATGGTTGTATAAAAAAATATTTTAGAAGTATGAGCGGCCACCCTTTTCGATACAGCTTAGGATCGTAGATGGTCTTTATACTGACATATGTTTTTATCGATTTAAATAAACCGCATTCAAATCTGATTAGTACTTTCTAACATTAGCGTGAAGGCAGAAGTTCTAAAAATAAATTTTTGAGTTATATTCATTAATAGTACTCGCCTGCGGTTTCGTCCGCGTGGTTTGTTGATAAAAAGTTTCCTGTATGTTGTTCCCGATTTAAACCTATGCCAAATTTCACTCAGATCTGTTCAGCACTTTTTACGTGAAGGTGGAACAAACCCAGCCATCCAAGATACTAAAAGGTATCACTAACCAATAGTAAAGGGATTCGTTTGTGTGTGTGAGTGAGAGAGAGATTGTGCGTGTGTATGTATATGTGTAAGTGAGCACGTGTTAGAAAGATATTAGTAGATAGACACATATGACAGGCCGGTTTGGTCTAGTGGTTAGTGAACCTGACTACTACATCGGTTGTCGTGGATTCGATCCCACCCAGATCAAACTTTTCTGTGATGAGTAGGAATGTTTGTTCTGTGTGTCTGGGTGTGTTATAGATATATCTATTTAAGTATGTATTTAAAAGTATATATGTATGTTTATCAGTTATCTGATCACCATAGCACAAGCTAACGC
>DWJZ01009751.1:0-10527 GCA_018249125.1 Asbolis capucinus
ACTTTAGTAACGAGGCCGCCTTCAACTTCCTTCGCCTGGTATGTTGATAAAAACCAGCCTATGTGTTATTCACAAGAACAATCTATCTCTATAACAAATTTCATTCGGTTCGTTCAGTAGTAGCGTTAAAGAGAAACAAACATCGGTCAAAGCATCCTCAAAAATTTTCGCAGTTATATCAGAAGAATTTGCCAACAAGTAATGTAACACGATATTCTGATATTTTCTTATAGATTCTAGTACTACACAGCCTACAATATTTACGGCTGGTGAACATCATAAAACATTTTGTGTCGTGAAAAATATTCAGAATTGCTCGCGCGGTAAAAAATCATACTGTGTCGTTTAAGCGGCTCTGTTCAAATTTTTCGTACATTTTTAGACATTAGTCATAAAAATGTCGTTCGGTATCAGCTTTTAGGGCTAAATATAAAAAGAACCCTATTGCTAAGTTAGTAAGATACATTATTCGTCTGTATGTAACAACACGGCCTAGTATATGCGTATGTTTTTCGACTTCAAAAAAGTAGGAGGTACTCAATTCGTGTGTATTTTTTCTTATACATATTACCTCAGAACTTTTTACTGAGTAGACCAATTATGATATTTTTTTTTTGATCGAAAGCTGGTAATGATTATGTGGTCCCATTTTACTGTTAGCGACATCTGACGAGTCGTTTTGGAGTTGTTCTTACTTTTAATATTATTGTTTTTATTCTTTACGTCATAACTCTTTATATGGGTATACCGATTCTTTATGATTTGTTTTTTAATCAACAGTTAGTACTTGTTGCATAATTTCATGTAATCTTGAGCGACATCTGCCGGAAAAATTTTGAATTATCTTTAATAATGCGTATTTTTCTGGTGGCGACTACGTTGACAATAGTCGTTTTATTGTATTATTTGTCAGAGGCATTTGAAGTCGGTTTTTTTATTGATAAAAATGATTATTATATATTAAACAATACAGTCAAAATTCTGAGGTAATGAGGCCGGGGGTATAGCAGTGATTACGCGCTTGATAGATTTTGGGCTCGAATCTTGATCACGCCTCTAATTATTCTAGTTATTTGCGTATCAGAAGTCCATTATCATTTGGGTGAAGGAAAATATCGTGTGGAAACCTCCGAAACCTGCACAAATATCTCGCATATCCGCAAACTTCCAGCGCTTGGGTTGGCTGCTAATCCTCTCCACCGATCCACATTGGAGCAGCGCGATGGTATACTTTAGGCCTCCTCAGAAAACGGTTTTCTCGTCCTCACTAGTGGACCATAAAAAAACCTTTCTGTACTGCTTCGACTCACGCTTGGCAGTTTTTTATACAGTTTGTAAAGTCACGCCCTCTGCTATAATTCCACTCTGGTTTGCGGGAGACCGCTCACTGGACGAATAATTTACAAAGTTATGTTTCGTGGTTTTGTTTTTGTTACAAAAATGTAAAGTATGAATTGGTTGTGTAAAAAGTTAGAAACAGAGCCTGTGTAATGAAAAACAACCTGTGAACAACTGAAAATAATAAGGGCGTAACACTACAGCGTAGCGTAATAGTTACGCCTTTATGCGGAAGACAATAAAGGCGTAATTCCTTGGAGCAAGTCATAAGGATTACAATCCCGGTTTACGACATCGCGGTGATTTTTGACGTCAGTATTTACTTAGACTTAGATTTATTTATTTAAAGAAATAAGCAAGCACCGTTTTTAATACTATATTTATTCACTACACTTTAATTTTCAAATTTACTTCCTTTGGACACTTATAAACTTTTATTAAACAGACTGTAGTAATAAAATTATTCACATAATTATACTTCTGTCTTACTTTTACACTTGTGAATATTTGAACATTTTAATACTGAAACATAAGTACTGTTTCATTATTTTTATATCCCGAGTCGAAATATTTTCTACATATTTTTAGTTTCTTATTAATACATAATTTTTTTTTTAAATGTGATGAGGTCACACCAATAGCATAGTATTTTCAAATGTCTTTGCATATTCACGCGTTATTAAAAACATTATGGCGCAATGTCAAAACTGACATTAAATTGATAACAAAATTGACAATGTCATTAAACAATACTCATTCGACAAAGTCACAATATAAAGTGGACGTTTTTATTTTTAGACCATAAGAACAAATACTATTAATACTAGGTTGTGACGTCATGTTGCGTTTACGTCTTCCAATGAAATCTATGTATGTATATAAAAA
The DNA here is from genome assembly GCA_018249125.1 of Asbolis capucinus. NCBI lineage: Eukaryota > Metazoa > Arthropoda > Insecta > Lepidoptera > Hesperiidae > Asbolis > Asbolis capucinus. Next base: position 2,224 of record DWJZ01009751.1, read on the forward strand.
AGAATGTAAGTTTGTGAGTGTGTTTGTTCTTTATAGACTCTGAAATGGTAGGAGATAAAGGACTGATGTCTGTAGCAACTTTGTTGAGAGTTCTGTGGAAAAGGTTTTTGTATCAAAGTCATATTGACCCGACACATGGTTGATGAGTTAGCATAGCAATGCGCGCCGGGTACAGTTAAAGATAATTTGACTCTGGTCTGAAACTTGAGTTCAAAACAAATACGTGTCTTATTATTTTACGAGTACATCTAATACCCGACAAATGTGTTGAAGGTGATGTCGTTTTGACAATACGATATTTGTTAGATTATAGATTATGTCCTATAGTCCGGACTTGTTTTGAAAAAGAGCACCCTGTAATTAGAAAAACTATACATGAAAATTCGTCAAAAGTCTAGCACAACAGTGGTGCCAGTATGATGACGCACCAACAAGCTATATACAGTTATAAAGATTATCAAAATTTTTTTTCACAGTCAACATTGATACTACGCTTCCACTATACTTAAAATAAAGGTAAAAATATACTTAAATAAATTGCAATGACCTACTACAAACAAAGCTAGGTTGTTAAAATTGTAAAAAAAACAAGACTTTAGTACTGAAATATCTTTTTTACATAAATATCTCATCGACTATTGCGTCGGTCAAAGGCCAAAGTAATAAAAATAGTCAAATTACGCGGTCGGTTGTTTTACGACATCGCTACCACAGGTACGTTAGGATGGCTGGACCAGGAGTACCATTTTGGAATTACCAAATTGGTACCTACTTAGTACTAATAAGTACCTATTAAAATATAATATGTAATGAGTTTATTACATTGCTGGTTTGGTGTAAGAGGTTTGGTAACTATTGAAATCGAAGAAATTGCTTTTGCTTTAAATGAAAGCAAATGTGTCATAAAATTGGCATATGTGTGTAAAAATCATATGAAAGTGACAATGATGCCAGTGAGTTGGTTTCCCAGAATACTTTTGTTAGTATAGCTTTAATAACAATATTATTATGAAAATGGTTCTCATTTAATTTCCACCTGTTTGCATGTTTATTCATTGGTTATCCAACAGATTTTCTACTCATAATAAACTGTACAATTTACATAAAATTATACCAGTATAAGTCTAGCCGCCTTCAAGATCTAGGCAAATGGGTGGAAACCTCAGACTACAAAACATATACTATGTCAACATTTCTGTCATAACCTTACGAATTGGTCTGTAAAGTATATCTAATTTGTACCAAAGCTAATAAATATATCTTTTAAAAAATGTTGTACTCATTACTGCCGCTATAACGCTCATCCTTTGACATGGTTTTGGTTCAGTGAAAGGTTTTATAGAGGTTCCTCCCATTTACTTAATGTCGTGATAAAGTATTCAATTGAAGTTCATTAGAGCGAACTGTTCCAACTTAAAGTTAGATTAAAGGAAAGCGATCTTGACTTCTTGCGGCGATCTTAAGTGCTCATCTACGTTAAGCAACAGCTAAAGTGACAGATAGACCTTCTCTTTTTCTCCCCGTCGTTTAGTCATCCTCCTGCTCATTCTTCATCTATCACCCACCAGTTGCTGTTGGTGTATCTGGGGTTATTTGATGTCTTGCTGCTGCTTCTTCTGCTTCTCTTGTTTCTTTCTCTTCCGCGCGTGTGCGGGTCTTGTTAATGTCTATGGGCGGCGATGATCACTTACCATCAGATGACTTGTCTGCTCATTTACCTGCTTATCACATAAAAGGACTGTTAGTAGCAAAAACTTCACGGGCGCTTCCGTCCTTCGCTCGCAGTCGCAGTCGGACATTTGTGATGACGATAATAATTTCATGGCATTCTGTAAAGGGAAATGGGTGGGAGATATAAAAAGATAATTTATGTCAAGATTTTATTATATTACAATTACAAATTTCAAGACAATAAAAATAAAAGGAAAAATAGTAAAAAGAAAGTAGTAAGAAAAAGATAAGAATTAAGAATAAAGAAAGAAGTTAGGAGAGGAGTACAGAATGTAAGGAAAGAGAAAGGAAAAAAATGGAAAATGTAGATGGATAATCAGAAAAGATAGTAAAGTGTAAGTAACGGATAAAATGATAAAGATATAAAAGCTAAAGGGAAAGGTTAAGTTTAGATAACTGGCAAAACACAAATTACGAATAAACATAATATAATTCTAATTAATTTATTTCAATAAAGTTGGTAAATTAGAACAAAAAAGAAAGTATTATGGACCGTCGGCTAGCTTAAAACACAAGGTAATTTTTACTACCAGTATTCATAAAATAATTAGGCGAGAGTTGGCTCGTTGGCGATCGTTCATGAAAAGGAAACCTAATACCAATACCTAATACCAATACCAATATAAACCAGTAGATTAACTTACTTACGTAGCAAGAAAACCCACATATATAACACCCCGTAAACAATATATAACCAATGTTTGCAACGATGTAACATTACGTAACACTACACCCCCTTTATACTAAATCCTTTCAACCCGCTGTTAGTTTGGAATAGATTTGACCCGCTGCAGCACCAGCAACAAAGGCTCTGGCCATTGTCATGCAGCACCGCGTGATCCTAAATACCACGTAGAGCTCCCACATAGCAGATTGAATGGGCTATAGTCCCACCGGTGTTTCTCATAGTGGCTGGGTCGCTAGACCACCACCTTCATCTTGACCTCTCTGACCCAAGCACTACGCCGATCCCCATGGCTGTGTGGAAGGTTCCACCATGAGGTCCGACGACCGAGGTTTACCACCAAATACCTTCGGGTATAAAACATTTATTGGCAATCTTGCCCCAATCCGGTAGACGGAGAACGTGGCAACAACTGTGTTGCTTGGAGCGATCGCATAGCCTGTCGACCTCCACCAGGCACAAACCAAACGCAGCTAACCACAGCAAACACAGTCTTAACGTTTGAACTTGGAGATTCAGTGTTTGGACGGCAGTCTTGTCCCCGACCAGCTCTCAAGAAAAAAGGCAAGGCCCCTCCTTAGGGCGTCAGAGGGTTATATATCAATGAAATCAAAAATAAAAAAGCAAGTGTTACAATACGTCCAGGTGACCTGCTGACACTTGTATTAGCAATTAATTTATTATATATTATTACGTTTTGTGTATATTATTATAAATGTATTATTTGTGTCTTTGTATTTGGTTGACCAAATTTTAATTCAATTTTATTTTTAATCCATGCCGTTACATCGATTCGTTTGTACCGTCCACGGGTTGGCTGCGAGAGAATGCTTTATGAATAAATTTACTTTCTATCTGTACAGAAAATAAAGTTTAAATAAATAAATAATGCAAGTTTACTGTATAGGAGCAATATTAATAGAAGTGAATTAAGTAAAGCCAAGTAGAATAAAAATTAAAAATACCTTGATCAAAAGATATGTGAGCGTTTATTTAAATCATATTTTCCCGTTAAACTATGATGATGCAATACCAATTTACTTAAGTATACCTCGATAGGATCAGGGTTCGTAAACGAAAAGCTTACCCTCATAAATTGCGAAATAGCCTCTGTCCACGATGATAATAACATTAAACGTACCTCTGACTCAGCGGTTTGTTACAGGTAAAATATCTGTATGTCCGAAGTATGGGATATGCTTGGACTGTGCTTTTTAAAGGCTATTTAAAATTGAATAAGGTTGAGTTGTGTTAGGCATTCGTTCAGGTTGCGCCGGTGTTGGTTAGCTTTGAGTCAATTTCGCGTTGGGTCGGCCCAGCTCTCGATCGACGTAGCGTTACGTCGACATAGAAATTTTCGACTAAGAGTTACATCGACTTAGCGTTAAGTTGTCTTAGCTTTCCATGGATATGGCGTTAAATCGACTAAAAATTCGATCGACATAGCTTTTCGTCAACGTAACATTGTGATAACTCAGAGTTGCATAACCTTAGCATTGGGGCTACATAGCTTTCTGTCGTTAAAGCGTTGCGTCAACTTAAGAGTTACGTTGACTAAAAGTTGCCTCAACTTAACGCCGCGTTACTTTGACGCAAATCTAGATAGCCCATTGACTACATAACTGTCTAAATACTGCGTCTAAGGCAGACTGTTTTTGACATAATATTACACCAGCTGATCTTATATTAGACACGGTGCGTGTATGTACATACCTATAAATAAATTGTTTTTGGCAAAACATTACACCATGTATTATACCACCAATTAACCGACCAATACTGTTTAAAGTTTGCTATGTTATTCGATTTTGAACTCCAATCATAACACGATTAATAACAAAGTGTTAAAACAAACTTTTCATTTCCTTTTCCGTTTTCGCTACTACAGACGCTGTCTGCCCATGGTGCAGCTGACTTGGCCGGGCAGATACAGAACGTGGGAAACCGCCTTTAATTTCAACAGACCAGAAATCCCAGCTTATACTCACATCAAAACAACTATTTCAAGACGAAACTTTGCAAATAGTTTTAACTTCTGTGGATATAGGAGTTTGAGTAAACGACCTAGGAAATGTATTAAGTTAGAAACAGTGAAACTAGGAGAAAACACTAACGTAGATGTTAATTACAATAGTAAAGATCTACTTTAACTTGATATCATTGTAGGCATTACTGAGGATCCCTCACATAAATGAAGGACCTTAACTGGTTCGTGGGCTGCTAGTCTAGTGTTTACTAAATCTGACTACTACGTCGGGGTAATGGGTTCGGTTCCCACTCAAAACATTTTTTCTAAGGAAAAATGTTTGTTCAATGTCAATAACAATATCTATGCAAGAATCTCGTAACGCCATCTTGTAGCGATTATGGGAAACGTAAAATTGTGAAGTAGATAAAAGGTGGTTACTGATTTGACAACTGACACTTTCTAAAGTTAGTCAATTGTTGCAAGTGTCCGCATTGTTGCAGTAACGAAAAGACATTCTCATGTGGACGTTGGCGTCGAGGATTGTAAGTGGTGTTGAATTCTCTGTATTTCCATATTTTTAGAGATTTATAATCCGTCTGCATCATGGCAAACCGTGATGATTTTTGTAAAAGGATTCTATCTAGGAGTAATCAAGGGGCCTAGCGATACCTCAGTCATATTATTTTGGATTCTAGGCCATGATTGACCTGATGGCCAGAGAGTTACTTTTATTTTCAGTGATTCCAATTCTTTGGTATTATGGAAGAACTATCTTAATATTTGCAATAGTATAATAGATTTAGAATAGTGTCATGGTTAATACAATAAGATATCTACCCTTTTACTTACGAATATATATGTATGTTTGTTAGTTGTCTGATCACCCTAGTACAACCTAATGTTTAGTTTCGGATCGGATGGCTGTGTGTGATTTGTTATTTCAGATAGATATTTATTTTCATTATGATTACTACTACGGTCTACAGGACACAGGTATCTTCTTCACTTTCCAAAGACTTCACTGGTTGATTGTTCGTCCTTCTGTCACAGGGCTCTATGGACTAAACCGTACATTCCAGAAAATCAAATATCTACACATTGCTGGTCCCATTGCCAAGGTGGTATACCTGTCAATCAAGAATAGCTTGAATTTTGATCACTGAATTGGGAAGGATTGCGGTTGAATTTGATTTACATAATTATGTGCGTAGATGTTATCATTTGCTTCAGTTCAAAATACAATCTCTCTCTCTCTCCCCCCCACTCTCTCTATCCCTCGTAGGGTACGAGAATTTATCCCAGCAGTGGGACAATTACAGTTTTGTTTTTTTTACAGTAAATAAGTTAGCGTTTGACTACAATCCCACCTGATGGTAAGTGGTGATCAAGTCTATGATGGCAAAGCGCACTAACTTAGTTTGAAATAAGGATACTACAAGGCAGATTTTTCACAATTTTCTGTTCTGAATAAACAGCGCAAAATAAAAATAAACGAGAGTACAAATGGAAAAATATAAAGAAAATGTCATTTACTAAATTGGGAATTCTGCAAATGAAGGTTTTATTGCCAATCATTTAAATTCTATTTGAAATTGAAGTAGGTTAAAGGGCTTCTGGGAATCTCTGCACTTAGTCAAAATATCATTACGAAAATTTATCGTCCTAATATTATAAATGCGAAAATTTGTGGGGATGGATTTTTACTCCTTCACACAAACACTACTGACTGGATATGACTGATATTTGGCACACAGATAATACTCTGGAATAACAGAGACTACTTTTTACTAACATATCACACGAAGGCGTTACTGACACTAGTTAATAAATTTTCATTTGGTACCGCCACTAGCTGACGTTAAGATAATTATAATACATGGTACATTTTGTAATGGAAAAGTGGAAATTTCTTTAGGATCAGGCTGTCTTAGAACCTATCCTGTTGGTGTAATGGTTAGTAAATCTGACCACTAAGCTGGTATTATAACAGTTGTCATAGTACAAGCTAATGCCTGGTTTGGTATCAGATGGCTGTTTATGAATTGTCCTGAATCTATATTAATAATAAATCTGAAACAGGGTCAATTTGATTTGAAAATTTTAATGCAGGCCTTGTTATCGATAAAGAGACCGAAATACATTCATTTTTTTTAGATTTATTGTTTGTCTATCTGTATGTTCGAGCTTCACGTAAAAACCACTGGTCAGATTTAGATGAAACTTGGTATAATCGAAGTTTAAACCCCGAGAATGGTTATAGGATATATTTTATTCTAGGACATGGTTTTGTTCCCGCAAGATTACAAAATATAATATAAATAAAATTAGTATGCAATATCATTAAAATTACCATGCAACTCTAAAACCACTCAGCCAGCGTGGTGGGCCAGCTGTACCTCTCACATTATGAAAATACCTCTCAGTAGTGGGACAGTTATGGGTTGCAATGACGATAATATCGTGAGTACCCGTAAAATTCGTAAAATATTTTACTCAGATTATTATTTTACTCAGTATTTTATATTTTACAGCTTGTATTCCCAGGGAGTGAATGTTAAATTATGTCAAGGTTAAGAGGTTTTATAACTTCTGCGGGATCAATTTTATTAAGTTAAAAGAGACTTATTTAAGGATTTTCTTATTCATTTTTAATTTGTTTTTATAAATGTCCTGTGTTAAAATCTAGTGTCCTGCATTGAAGAGAGATTTGGGTTAAATCCACAAACGAATCCTTGAATCCACCAACGTTATAAAGAAGAAAAATTATGGATACTGGTGATAATCGGTTACAGTCCTACTGCTGGGCTTGGTTCTCCACTTGCAATGTAAGAAACCTACCACGCTGGCCAAGTATGGATAGATATACATGACATATAAAGTAGTCTAAGTCACTTTCCCGACCATCAACTGTCTTCACATAAAAAAAACACATTAACACACACACCTTTACATTTTTACAAACATTTAACTTGCAGTGTATTTTTGTATATTTGTTTGTTTGGGTCAAATCTTGCAAGCTTTATAAGACCCATTTCCTCTTACACTACAGAGCTAAAATTTTGCAAAGCCTTCTATCCTGATGACAATGTATTTTTGTAATAAGAATGACCTGAAATGAAATACAGTTATGAAATTTTGTGTATTTTTTTGTATTGAGAATCTATAATTAAAACATGTGTTTTGAAATATTTTGATAAAAGTTCTTAATTTTAGATTAGATTTACTATGTTTATTTAAATATTAACCTGACGTCACATATACGGAACCCTGAAAGAAGAGCACAGATAATATAGGAGCAAGAAACATAAAAACGTCGCGAGATTAAGCTCGACGGATTCTTTATCAGTGCGGACAAAAAGTCAACCCGCTGAGAATGGCTTTATAACGCCAGGATTCTCAGCAAGAAATGGTTTGCGCGTGATTAAAATGTTACTGTGGATTCGGATTCTACGAGAAATTTATTATTGAAAATACCGTCACATGTTTGAATATAATTGTCGGTAAGAAGACTGGATGAAGCGTTCATAGAACTACGGATTGTTAAGCAACATCGAACGCGGTCGGTACGAGGATGGGTGACCGCTAGTGGCCAAAATGTCATGAACGCTTCCGTGCTTTGGAGGGCACGTAAAGTCGTCGGTCCCCGTTGCTTTAGTTAGATAGCAATCGTTGAGCCATGTTGGAGGCTTTCGGGTGGCATAAAAACTTCAGACATTTTGGTTGGCCACTATCCCCTCCATCAATCCGCATTGGAGCATCGTGGAGTATGATTTAAGCCTCCTCAGCTGCAGTTAACCCATGTTCAGTACTGAGCGATGGTTTGAGGCCTCTGTGGAGCGCTACGTACGAGGGTCAAACTGAAAGTTCTTAGAAAATCAAAAACTAAGTAAACTAACAAGTTATTGATTTTATTATAACT
>DWJZ01009752.1:0-10527 GCA_018249125.1 Asbolis capucinus
TGCATTATGAATGCATGTATTAGTGAATCGGATTGGATAACTATGCAAAATTATCAACATATGAACGCTGTCAAGCTGGTCTGATGGTGGCATAGGAAGTGGGCCATACTCACTAATTAAACAACAAAACCCCATCGAGTTTGGGCTCGTTTGATTAGTCTTGTCGAGTACTTTGGTGCGAGATGGTAATCAGACTCTAATGATAGTTATGCTTTAGGATTTCTTTACCAAAAGTAATGATATCCCATCAAAAACATAAAAGTAAAATGAGGGCCACGTTCAAAGTTGATAGTACTTTGTCCTCGACTTCACCGACCAAAAGAATCGAAATCTATATGGGTACCAAGTTCTGTGTTCATTTGGTATGTACTTTAAGTAATATGTTTATCCTCAAGGTTTCGTGGCTTAGGCGTGAAAAGTTAACAAACAGACAGGCGACAGAGTTGTATTTATAACATTAGTAACTTACATTACAATCACGAACTAATTTAATAGCACGCAGGTGCAACGCTGGATGCGAAGGCAATAAAATCAACGGGTTTGAATAACCGCGTAAGCGACTGCGGCTTACAATTGCGTGTTACGGCTATGGCTTGCAGCTACACTTTCCGGCTACAGCTTGCCACTACGGCTTGTTGATACGGCTTGCGGCTACGGCTTGCGGCTGAGGCTGCGAATGTGGCTTGCGACTACGGATTGTTTCTATGGCTTGCGGCTATACTTTCCGGCTACAGCTTGCCACTACGGCTTGTTGATACGGCTTGCGGCTAAGGCTGAGATTGCGGCTTGCGACTACAGATTGTTTCTATGGCTTGCGGCTACCGCTTGCGGCAAGGGCGTGCTTCTACGGCTTGCGGCTACGAATTGTTGCGTCATGCAGGATTTTTCCAAAATACATCTTGGATATTGCCATTTAGGTATAAATTTATCAAATTGAGACAAAAAACATCTGTCTTTATTCATCTTCCTTTGTTAAGCAAGTCAGAGAATACAGAAGAAACATTATCACAGAAAAGTTTGACCTGGGTGGGTATCGAACCTTGCGTGTAGCAGGCAGATTCGCTGACACTACACTAACTGGTTTGTCAATTTATTTAAGTGTTTATCAGCAGTATGCCGAAACTGGTAAATCAACCAACGGTGTACTTGGTGTACCATACAGATTACTATCTGTCTAATGTTATTACCTTAAATTCGATAGCAATAAATGTACGATAGTGATTGAGTTTAAAAAGTTGCCAGTCAACTTTGGATTTTAAAACGAACGTCCAAAAACTCTGTCCGGACACCGAACGGGAATATATTCGAAATGCGAGTGGCCAGTAACTTTCTGGAAACAAAAATTTCTACATAAAAAGCGGAAAATAAAGGGGAACTTACATTTATGGGCGACTGGCCATTTCGGTCTTGTTCGTGGAACAACTTGTTTAGATAGTGGATTTTATTGTCGACTAGCTGATCCTACATATGTATTTTATTCTGTATATGTGCATATAGTCTGTTGTCTTGCATAGATTGTAAGCGATTCAGCCAGTTAGGTAATATAGAAGAGTGGGTGGGCATTTACTAAGTTAGTTCGCCCAAAATCTTAGACTTCATCGCCACTTACCATCACGTCATACCATACCGTCAAGCATTAACTTAATCTAGGTGAAATAAAATGGCAAACACGTAATGGTGGAGTATGTTTTAGGCGTAGACCAGTCACGAGTGGAGACCAATAGTGGGCTATTGCGTATATGGGGAATATTTATAAATGTGAACAAGTGAATACTTATATTGTCAACTTTGGACATTTTTTTACTACTTTTATTACAATACTAAGCGGTGATAGCCTAGTGGTTAAGAATTCCTCCTCCTCGTAGGGTTCGGGTTTGAATCCCAGGGCGTCCATTGGTTTCAGAGTTCCCATACTAATTTTAAGCTGTTGACCTGTGGGAACTAACCCATTCCCTGGGTTAAAACATATCCTATAACCGTTCTCGGGGTTTAAGCTACGACTATGCCAAGTTTTATCCAAATCTGTCCAGTAGCTTTTGCGTGAAGCTCGAACAGACAGACAGACAATAAATTAAAAAAAAAACTTTTTGTTGTCTATATCGATAACAAAGCCTCCATGCATTGAAATTTTCAAAAGTACTTAATGTACAGAATTGACCCCGATACAGTTTATGCATGCCGTATAGATATATTTTTCCATTATTCACACTTTGGTTCAAAGTTAATTATAATGATTTCAATAGTTACTCGTCCAAGTAATGATAAAGCAATAAGTATAAATCTTTTTTTTTTTTTTGTCGCTATAAATTATTGTTTCTATTTAACTTAGATTCTGAACAATGAAACTATATTTGCTTATAGAAATTTGGAGAAACATGATATAAATTTGATTACAGTAACTGTACTTTGATATTAGCTGTGCATTTTATACTTATAGAGATTGTATGATATGGAGATAACAGAGTGCATAATGGAGAATGTTACTGTTATGACGAAAACTTAGAACACTGCGTGTGCTTATACATATAGAAACCTTCGGTGTATGTGTTCCAGATACAAGAGCGTATAAAATATTATTAACTATCTTCCACCCGTGGCTTCGTCAGCGTAGTGTTGGTAAAAAGTAGCCCATGTGTTATGCCAGGCCATAATGTATTCCTGTGACAATTTAGTTGTTGCGTGAAAGAGTAACATACATATACGAGTATCCAACCTCATAAACTTTCGCATTTATAATAGTAGAACTTCTTTCTACTAATGGATAATTTTTTATTTTCTTTTTCTTTTCCTTTTTGTGACTATCATTGTCATTCTTCTTCATAAATTTTATTTGACGCAGCATTTTTAAGTTATTGCAGTATTTTAGAGTTATTGCAGTATTTTTAAGTTCTTACAGTATTTTTAACTTATTGTTAAACGCCCACTTGATGGTAAGTAACGATGATTTAATTCGTCTTGTGTCACCTGTCGTTAAGCGGCATGTTGTTAGTGTTCCTGGGGTCGTCGGTTGCTGTAGTTATTGATTTCGGTTGCTTCAGTGATATACCCCTTCGCTATTACTTTCTTCCTGGCAGGCCACGTATTAGTGATACCTCAGTGTGGTGTTGCCAATGTCCATGGGCGGCGGTGATCAATTCCCATCAGATGCCATCACACCACGAAACTGCTTCCGCGGGTGTTTTCAGATTCAGACCCACCCGGCCATCTGGGTGACTACTGACAGCGACATCAACTTGCTCTGTGGAGACGATATGACCTTTCCGCTAAACAACTGGATCTCCACCGTGTCCAGGAGACACTCGTTCTCCTGAATTCACGTCCGGGAAAAAAGGATTGAGGCCATGAGACCCATAGATCCCCATTGCATAAGTCGACAGTGGAAGGCGACAGCGAAGGAAGACCAGTATAGTCCAGAAGATGTCCCGTCTGCTCGTTTACCTGATTATTGTAATAAAAATCATGATCATATCATTCACTATAAGTCTGCACATTTGCAGGTTGAGTAAAAACGCAATTTTGATCAGAGCAACCATGTCCATTATACGGTTCATTCAACGTCCATATGTCTCTCTTTCCTTCGCGTTTTGTACTGAACTTTTTGGTTGTAGAATATCTAGTAAATTATGTCATAGAAGCAATGATAGCCTAGCGTTTTGAACATTGGTCTCTCGAACAACAGGTGCTTGAGTGAAATTGTGTGCGCACCTCTTATTAAGATTAAAAGTTAAGTTTGTATTATAACTTCATTATGCTTGATTCTTCGAAGGAAAGAAACCTGCAGTCCTGAGAATACTTCATAAAGTTCTCGAAGACGTGAAGTGTACCAATTATAGACATTTATATATTATTCACATTTAGACATTTATAGACATTTATATTTATATAGACATTTATATTTATAGACATTTATAGTCCCCTAAAATGTAAAAGGAGGCCCGAGTCCTATAGTGGGACAGTTATTGGTTGCAATGAAGTTATGTCATCATTAAGGACATCACTTAAAAAGGTTTCAAGGAATGATACATCCGTAAAATCCATACGAACGTTTAAACCAACGCAGAAACTCGTCTTGCGAAAGTTAGCCATGAAAAAACTAGCCGAGAAACTCGTAACGTACAGACAGAAAGTAGTAGCGAAACTAATTAACAAGTTGAGGTCTGTCGTTCCGAGATTTCGGTGCGGGTATTTTTGACGGTAGTTCGTAGCTATATGATTTCCATTAGGATAACAGGATTATCAGACGGGACTTGGCTGGGTGTTATGCTTAGTGTTTTGGTAGGTTTTCGTATAGTCGATGATATAACTATATATAATAGATATGCTATGTGCCCTAAAATCAATACCTCAAACTATACTAATTGTGACACTTATTATTTAGTCTGTCAATGGCTGTCGCTGAATGTAGTCGAGTTTATGTACCAAAAAAACCTAATTATATCTTTAAATCGAGTAAAAACTATAAAACCAAAAGATAAATTATTTAAGTGTTTATCACACACTGAACATTAAAATGTTTTATTTGTTACATGTTAGAGTAATATTTTACAAATTTAAACGTCGAAACAAAATGTCGTTCGACGTAAGTTTCACAAGATGGCGTCTGAAAACGGATCAAATCTCAAGCGCTTAAGTCATGATAGTGACATATCTAAGGTTCTTATATTATTCCGTATAGTACTTTTTTCTTTTGTCTCTAGTACTGGAGCAGTATGTTGTTGGTGTATGGGGGGTACCAATCAGTGATAGCCACGGTTTGAACGCAGGTCGCTTCACGTGAGGTCCTGGGTTCGAATCCTGTGAGCATTTATAATTTTTAAAGTTGTTTCCGTATTTAGAAGTTAATTATGACTTGCTTCGCCGAATTTAAAATCTCTTGAACCCTCATTATTAAAAATCCGTTATAAATAGATATAGATACATATAATAGACACAAATTTAAAACTCCTGGTATTTAAAAAGGTTTCATACTAAACAAAAAAACTCATTAATTCTGTTTTAAAAAGTTACCTATACCTATAAGGATTCGACTTAATCTGGATCGTTAAAGACTCGTTAGAGATATTGGAGGCCTCAAAGATAATTCCAATTAAAGTGGACTCATCATCGCCATCGACTCTGCAGTGCAATTAAAATTCCCGCTGACGACGCGGAGATTAGAAAACGGGAATTTTTCAGGAAGGTTTGAGGTTTTTAACCGTCCTTAATTCATTTTATATAATTTGTATGAGCTTCGTTTTTAGCGTTTTATGTTCCTTTAGGGTTCGGTGTCTGATCTGAAGAAGCGAGTATCTGCTAGATTTAAAAGACTCAGGACCGGTCAGAATGACGAAAATTAGGCAAGGCGTCCATTAACAGTGGACGTCTAAAGGCTGATTGATGGATGGATAGGGCACGATATTTTAAATAGTTCAATTTGCAGCTTAGTTGGTAGCTATCCGGTTAGTGAAGTGTTTCCGAGGTGACAGATGAATATTTGTTCTTTGGTTAATCTATGGTACGTCTTGTAAATAAAAGTATCTGTATTATTTTAGTGATATATATTTTAATGTATCTCCATGGAAAATTGCATATTTTTTAAAGTAGTTTTTGCGTTAAATAGTGACAAAGATCCATACATCAATCTTTGCAAATTTTCGCATTATAATTTTGTTAGACCTTTGCCACATATAGCCATTGAATGGAATTTAGGTTTTTAGAATATTATCAGGTGAATAAAGATGGCTAAAGTAACGTAAAAATTTAATATAATGTGTCATATGAATATCAGATGTTATCGGGAATAGAACCTGAAGGCTCTCGCTTCGTAGGCAAGCTACAGAGAAATAAAAAAATCAAAAAGAAAATATACTCAACTCATCTTTAAAAAATATGGACTTAACCCCTTTCCACCAGGAGCATATTAAGGTTTTTGTTTTCAGTAAAATATTCTCGAAATTCCATCCCAAGACCTACTCGTATTCAAACGACGTCGTCATAATCAAACTAAATGAAAGCGCAAACTTATATTTTCTACGGGAACTTCATTTAAAGTTTCCTTCGCGAAGTGTGTTTAAGTTAAAATTCTCAGTAAAATATGCGAGTCCGCTTATAACATACATCATTAGTCGCAAATACGAACATTGGAGCTGAAAAGTTTATTTAAGTCGTTGCAACTCTTCGCCTCCTACAAACTAAGGTAAGATCAAGGTATGGATAATCCAATTTTAAACTATTATAATGTTTCTGCAGTACTGAAATAAGATAAGTCATACTGAAAGTTGTAATTACATAGTATGACGAATAAATGACGAATTAAGTGACATAAGGAAAACACTTTAACAAAAAATTGCACTTGTGTTTTTGTTACTTGGTCGTGAATTTCACTTATATTTTAATTCAATGTTAATTTAACTGATTTAAATACAACAATATTTAAAGAAAATTGCGAGATAATTACATGCTATAAGTAAATTTTAAAAATTACGTTAATGAAATATTATAACCAAAATGTAATTAATATTCAAATAATTACTATTTAAATTTTTTTTAATGTTCACTTGTTACACTTAATGGCATTTTATGGTCTTGCCGTTTGCCATGGAAGTCGATTTAACATCAACTTCAGGTCAAAAATAAACGCGTTCGCACTGATAAAGTCACACTAAGATTGCTTGTTTCATAACAAACATCTAACGCGAGAACAAGTCACATAAATGCCTGCCTCTGCGGGGGTCCAAATACAAGGTGACAAGCATATTTTCACTAAATATTTTGGTGACCGCGAAGACACATATACGAGTATCAGCAAGTTTACCAAAAATAGTTCATTATTTTGTACATCGTTATTAGTATTTTAAACGCGAAAATGAGTCTGTTTGTCTGTGACCTTTTTACACCTAAACTACTGAACGATAGATTTTGATAAAAATCGGTACAGAAGCAGAATAGAATTTATAGAAAAACATAAAATGAAAAAGGGAATAAAAGTTTATTAGCACTATGTATAAACTAAACGTGTCGCTGATTGTAGGGGGTTTAGGGGCACCAGCTGAAAAGGATGGCAGAAGTAGTCACGGGAAAAAGCTAGTTTTCTATAGTTTAATAAATTTATACCAAGGCATATCCATGTTAATCTAACGCTGCAACGAGAATAGTCCGGACGTCCCAATCATAGGTTGAGCGCACTTCGTACTATAACGCGCTTCAACTCAAACAGCCCGCCTCGTGCTTTGAAACTCACCTTCTGTGTTATATACAAAAGTAATATTTATTTACTTAACACAAAAATTTGTAAAAATATTTTTTTTACGCTAACGGTTACAGCCTTATTTATAAAAAATGTTATTTCAAGGTTAGGTTAGGCTGAAGTTACGCTATTCCTAGCTAATTCTAGTGTAAAGACGTATTCGTTTTTTAATAAGTATGCTATTAATAAATAAAAAAATATGTTTTTTTTACGTAGAATAAATGAATGTTTCACATCGTTCCTACCTGATGGAAAGCTGGGATGAAGTCTAATATTTTGGGCGCATTAACTTAGTAAAGAATTAAGCCTATTCACTCTTCTCTTGGAGACTCCAACATCATACATGGGCGTGGACACCGACGCAGGCACGTTATCCCAATCCATCGCAGTACGTATAATAAGCGACAAGAAAAACCACGTCGTTCAAACAGGTGTGATGTTAACGACATAATATATTATTACAATTTATACATTATACATATATAATAGTTTATACATTAAATATAATATTTGTATTTTTATATATTTTATTATAAAGTTAAATAAAACACCTTTTTTTTAATTGGATGCCCGCCTCAACTTCTCGCCATCTTCAAGGGTTGCCTGGCAGAGAATGCCATTAGTAGTATGCCATGCCACTGTAGCCTCAATTTTAGCATCTGGTTTCAATAAAGCTTTAAATAAATAAGTTACAATTAAAATTTTTTTTAAGTTACACTTTTCACCACTTTGTGTTCAAATCAAATAGCCGGCAATACCATCGCAAAGCCATGTGGCTACTAAGTATAATTAATATCTTTAGCTCCTTAGTATAAATCCTTTTAATTCAAGTTTAGTTTTTTTTTACCTTATCATGAAAATGTAGGACGTCACTTTGTATTTATCAATACAGAATTTTAATATACAAAAATAAAAACTAGAATTAAACTTAATGATTCTTTATTCTTTGTTTATTAATAAGGTTGTGAAAATGTATCTTCGAATTTAAGTTTATATAAATCGTAAAACAACAGGTGTATTTTATAACTGGAACATTGATAAATTCTAGGAAATGATCTTTGTGGTTAAAATTAAGCTATTCATGTGCTTGTAATTCAGGGAATATTACTCGCTCAAACAAGACTTAAGCCGTTCCACTTCTCGTTCGCTCCCGTAAATAACTCAAAGGCCGAGTAGATCTGTCGTAGCCATACAGCGTACTCAATAGTCTTATAGATTTACTGTAGTTGTGTGTGTTCGATGACGTACTAAACGTTGAACACTAAGCACTTTAGTGGTTTCTGTGGTTCTAATGTTCGTTGATCAATTTTCATCTTGTCCTTAATCCTAGTTACAAATGTGAGAGTTTGTGAAGATGTTGGTTTTTCCTTAACGCGCGAACCGTTGAACGGATTACGGTTAAACTTGGCTACACTACATTCAGGAAATGGATGTGGTATAGATTTTATCCCAGTTGTAGATTCCTCTGGGATGATATGCGTGTTTATATGTTTGTAACTAAATCAGGGGTTGGGTTTGAAGGAAACATGGGCCGTATACAGACTATGTTCTGGATTATAATGTCACATCCTTACATAAATAGAGATGAATACTAAAATTGTAACTGATTGAATTTTCTTTACTACTAATATTATAAATGCGAAAGTTTGTGTGTATATATAGATGGAAGGATGTGTGGATGGATGGATATTTTTTGGTCTTTCAAGCAAAAACAACTAGTCGGATTTGAGTAAAACTTGACACAGATCAAGATTGTGGCCTGGAATAACACGTAGGCTTTTATTAACGTATGACGTCGACGAAGCTGCGGATACAAACTAGTTGTCAAATATTTATTCAAAAGTATTTGGGTACATTTATTGGCCTACTATTGAACATGGGTCTCACAATGAAGTATATTAAAAACATCGTAATTTATTTAAATTTAACAGGCCGGTTGGTCTAGTGGTTAGTGAACTTGACTGTTACGCCGAAGGTCGTGGGTTCGGTTTCCACCCAGGTCAAACGTTTTTGTGAGGAGCATAAATGTTTGTTCTGTGTGTCTGGGTGTAAATATCTATATAAGTACGTATTTAAAAATATATATGTATGTTTATCAGTTGTTTAATCATCATAGTACAAGCTAAACGCTTAGTTTTGGGTAAGATGGCCGTGTGTGAGTTGTCCTGAGATATTTATTATTATTATTAAATAATTATTACTTTTAATATTGCTGATCTCATGATTTTAATATTTACATAAAAACGCTTTTTATCGTGTCTGTCATATTGCCCATTTTCTATTTAGTAACTAGTTAATAAGAGTAGGTAATAAGGCGTTCCTAACTCTCTGGTTTGTTTCGATTGTATGCGATCCGTAAAATTAAGCAACAGCGGACACGGTCGGTCGGATGATGGGTAACCACTAGTGGCAAAAAGTTCATGAACGTTTCCGTGCTTCGGAGGTCACGTAAAGCTGCCGGTCCCGGTTGTTGTCGTTAGATAGCAATCGTTAAGCCATGTTGGAGGTTTTCGGGCGGTATAAAGACTTCCGACACTTGGAGTGGCCACTAACCCCTCCACCAAATCCTAATGGAGCAGTGTGGTGGAGTATGCTCTAGACGTCCTCAGTATGAGGAGAGACCGATGCCGAAGCCAATAAGAGGTAATTATCATGAATTTTAAAATTATAATTATGTTATGAAAATGAACCAACCCCAAGATTAGTCAGTAATCTTCTATCTGTTGATCATTCAGCTATGAGATTTAATCTTAAAGTTATATTACAGAGCACGGATATCAAAACTGAAGTGAGCATTTGATCAAAGGGAACATGAGAAAGAAACTTTTGGAATGGTGGCTATTTGGATGGAGAACAGGTAATATTTCAAATGTTGACCTGAAAATATATTGACTCTATTCGATAAAATCTCTAGGATTTGTAGAAGTAATGAACAAATATAATTTTACTAATGTTTTAATTATGAACCATTTAATAACATACATACCTATACTAATACGGCTGGCCGGTTGGTCTAGTGGTTAGAGAACCTGACTGCTACACCGAAGGTCGTGGATTCGATTCCCACCCAGATCAAAGTTTCCTGTGATGAGTAGAAATGTGTGTTCTGTGTCTGGGTGTAAATATCTATATATGTATTTAAAATTATATATGTATGTATGTTTATCAGTTGTGTGATCAACATAGTACAAGCTAACGCTTAGTTTGGGGTCAGATGGCAGTATATGAATTGTCCAAAGATATCTATTTATTTAATTCCAGATAACATTTGCACCGAGTATAAATACGTAGAAACCTATACC
>DWJZ01009753.1:0-10527 GCA_018249125.1 Asbolis capucinus
AATATATACCTAATAATATTGGTAAAGAGTTCTATTTTCAAAATTTAAACAATTTTTTTAATATAATGTTTATAAGTGGCCAGTTCTAAAAACTTTCAGTTTGGCCCTCGTATATACATAAAGGGACGTTTTTACATCATTTCACAATAAAACAAACATGTATTTACATAAATAAAAATATTTTAATTGTAGCACACAATTGCCTATATCAGTAATTCATAATATTACATGAAAACACATTATAAAACCCAGCTTTGCCTTATTCAGTCTCGATATAAATTAGCAATACAACATTTACTGGATCAGCTTGTAATATATAATAATAATAAAAAACATGCTATAGTCGGCAATATGAAGAGTACTTATTAAGACGAATCTAATGAACCCAAACAAGACGGATTTACCAGTAGCCATGTCAGGGCTTCCAATCCACCTTCCAGTTCCATCATCAGATCAGCTCGGCTATTATGTTATACGCCATATACGCCACATAAACGCCAAATTTACTTAAAACAGATGTTGGAGGGATATGTAAGTGTACTCAAGAGAAGAAGAAAAAAAAGAAAAAGGGAAAAAAAAAGAAATTATTGTTATGTTATTATTATTATTAGGGTATTTTTTTAGATTCCATTACATACTGGTCAAACGAATAGCTTGTAAAAATAAAGTTTTAAAAATACTTTTATAAAGCTTGTAAAAATATATTTATTTCTATTTTTGATTAAAGAAATTTCTCATTGAATTTTATAATAGTTGTTTAAATCAAAACAAATAAACATACTTAAAGTGGACATATCTTACGAAAACATACAGTTTTTCCAATAATAATAAAACACAAAAGCCCTTTTAGAATCACGAGCCTGGCTGAACAGAAGAATTGTGAACGAATATTTGTTGATTCTTAAGTCCATCAAGTACAGTAATTCTAAACTTAACGAGTATTTGTACAGCTCTTGTATATGGAAAGATTCAAAATATTTATTTTTTGTATATTCAGAAGTGAGATGTTCCTTTGCAAATGAAGTAATTTGTATTTTCCAACATTGGGATTAGTATCTTCATAAATTATTTTTAAGGCTGGTAACACTTGTTATAATATATGCATTTTGTTCTGACCAAAAGTTTTTTAAGATAATTTTGTTAACTTAGGTTTAAGTATATGTGTGTCTGCTGAATGGAAGTGTTCATGGTGACTTGTCTCTGTTGTAAGTGATCGAAAGGGTTTTTTTCTATATACAATAAAGTGCTTGACCACAATCCTGCCTGATGGTAAGTGACGTCGTCTGGGTGGTAAGGTGCTGTAATTCAGCAAAAGCCTATTCACTCTTGATTTGAAGACATTTACATTGCAACACTACAGTTACAGTATAATACTAACGCGGGTAACTTATTCCAACTTATGAAAGTTAAGCAACAGCGGGCGCGGTCGGTAGCAGGATGGGTGAAGAATGCCCTAAGCCTCCTCATTATGAGGAGAGTTTCTTGCTCAGTAATGAGTTGAAGCCAGTGATATGCTGAATTGTAGCTATCTTAGACAATCGTATAGGTATTCTTCTACGGGCATTTTTATTACACTAGGGTTGGACTACAGCTTTGCTCGCATGGTATATTGATAACAAGCAGTCTATGTGTTACTTCAGACTATACCTCTTCCAAATTTCATTCAAATCCGTTCAGTAATTTTTGCGTGAAACATTAACAAACATTCCCACCAACTTTCGTATTTACAATATTAATAAGACTAGTGGGATTCTACACAGGTGTATGAAGTATGTTATCTCACACACACAAACACATACATACTCGTATGTAGAGTTTAGAATGAGAATGGCAGAATATAATCAAATATTGAAAGAGATGTTTTCATCTTAAAACATTTTTTATTAGTTATTTAACTAACATTTTTAAAGGCAGTTCTAATTTATTTTCTGAAGACGAAATATTCCGCCTCCATCTTCTATTTCGAATTCGGTTTAATTCAAGTAATTTATAGAATATAATTTACGACAGTTACTTATTTCTTTACTTTCAATAATCCATTTATTTTTATTACTCAATTTGGTATATAGATTGCTTCTAAGAAGATATTGATGAACACGATTCTCAGTATTAAACATTAAAGTACCCTTTTGCTTTGGAAGAACCAATTTACCAAAAAATAGTTATTGTGACATAACTGTAACACTCAGACATATGGTGTCGCGGACTTATCGGTAGATGTTGATGTACTCTATAAAACTGTAGTACATAACTTTGCTCTATTGTCAATTATTTTCAGCGCGAGCGTACGATGTAATTTTTTCTTTCAAACTTTGGGTTGCATTATCGAAGTTTTCATACTGTGCCCTAATTTTTTTTTAAATATTTAATAGTCAGGGATAATGTTGGATTCTAATGTTTATTTCTTTTCCAATAGGCCCAGTAGTCTCATTAGTCCAGTACCTATTCGCCTCAAACACGCAAAAAATCAAATCTTTCCTCTTTATACTATTAGTATTTATAAATATATATAATAATTCCCTTGAAAAAACGTGCTTTAAGCAACACTGACACATTGTAATAAAATTAGAACATCATGAACGCGGTTGGAGTTAATTAAATTCGCATCATTAAGAATGACCGAAAAACTACTCGTCACTTCTCGGTCAAATTTAAATGAGAGGACATGATAAGTGAATCGATTAAAAAAAAAATTGTCAAAATCGTTATACACAGTGTAAAGTACAAAAAAGAGATATATCGAATCTAGAATCTCTTTTTTTTAACCGCCTAAATAGCAGGTTATGTATTTCATACGTATGTATGTGGTTTTGTTAGAAATGTATTTTTTTACAGGCAATCTATGAGTATTAGTGTTCCAAGTATATATTTTTTTACAAGTTTTTATTCATTCATTCATTGTCGAAGATATAAACATAACAATTTTGAATTCCTGCATTAGATGTGATATCGCATGTGCGGGGTTGAAGAGGGGGAAATAGGGCATGTGAATAGAGGGATGAGGGGGTGTGAAGTGGGGATTGAAGAGGGGGTTGAAGTGGAAGTTAAGTGAGGATTGTAGAGGAGGTTTAAGCGGGGGTTGAACAGGGCTTGAAGATGAGGTTGAAGAAGGGGAAGGAGGTGATGTGAATAGAGGGAAGAGGAGTTGTGAAGTGGGGGATGAAGAGTTCGTTGAAGTGTGAGTAGAAAAGGAGGTTTAAGTGGAGGTTGAAGGAGGGGTTGAAGAGGGCGTTGAAGTATGGGTTGAAGAGGGGGTATGAAGCGCTGGTGAAAGAAGGGTTATATATCCTGCGGAGTCTCGGGAAAAAGCTAGTATATGACAAAAATATGTCAAAAATTTTCAACATGTTCAAGTTTTCTTGTTTTAAATTTTTTTTAAATAATGTTATGTAAAAACTACTAAAAAATGGACTTCTTCGCTTTACGCTGCTTTTCTTTGTTCTATACAAAATCAATGTGTATCAACAAATTTTATAGTCTAACTCGTAACATATTCTGAGGTCATCTTTCGGCCTTGTGCGGTTGAAGACCAAAGACTGTGACCTGCGACATTTAGAATTCCATAAATAATAATGAATAATATTCCCTCAGCTTAAGACACATTATTGAATAACTCAGCCAATATTTGCGATTTTATATGTGGAATTTGGATATTTGTTTTAAAATTGGAGCAGAGTATTTTATATTTGTTTCAAGATTTGTTTGAGGTCGAAAATTTAACAGTAAATTTACCAATGTTATTTTAGTTCATGAAATTCTAATCGTTATAATATACATATATCATTCGCGAATCATTTAAATTAATATATGTTGTATCCGCCTTTGTAATTATTGTGAACATGAAGTAGTGAGGTGAACAGTTCAACGCGTATTTAGGGTTCCGTAGTAAATTTGAATTGAAGCGTCGATTTTTTTCGAATGTAGGCTATCGATAAAGTTAAGCAATAGCGGAGTCGGTAGAAGGATGGACGGGCACTGGTGGCAAATTTCTTTACTTTTCAAAGTCAACTCCACATCTAGTGCATAAATAAATGTGTTATGCTTTCGATATTAAAGAAATTTTAACCCCTTTAAGCCCCTTTTCGCTTAAAACTGTTACATATGTTTTTTCGCAAGTTATAGTCTACCTCTGCACAAAGTTTGATCATAATCGGTTTAGTAGTTTAGGTCTAAAAAGGTATCAAACAGATCGAGAAAGTTATTTTCGCATTGCATGTTGACAAAAATTACCCTGTGTGTTATTCTAGACTATAATCTACCTCTCTGCCAAATTACATCCAGATCGGTTCAGTAGTTTTTGCGTGAAAGAGTAACAAAAATCCATTCATTCATCCTCACAAACTTTCCCATTAATATTAGTAGTTAGTAAGGATTATGTCACCTACGGAACTCTAGATGGCGTGTAGCCTAACACTTGGCCAGTTTTTTCCTTTTGACCCAAGAACCTGATTAATGTCTTCATATTTACTGATAGATAATGAAGTCGTTGAAACTCCATAGTGATTGCAATCAGTTATTAACTGTTCATCTTCGAGGTGTGCGTTTAATGAAACGCAATAAATATTTAGGTTGAACGGACGATTTGAGTTCCGTAACTGTATAACGGCATTATAAATATAAAAGTACTCACGATTTGTTTTTTATACCGATATTGTGACTTAGTTGCATGGGTTGAGGTTATGACAAGATTTGGTGTTATGGATAGTGCCTTCAATTCATTGTCTGCTAGTGCGCAAGCTCCTCATGACTGAGGAGGCGTAAGGTATACTCCACCACGCTGTTCCAATGTAGTTTGGTGAAGGGTCTCGTGGCCAGGTGTCGGTAGTTTTTATGGCACCCAATACCCTCCAATATAGCGTAAAGAATTGTTATCTGAACCTAACGGGACTGGCTGTACGTGTCCTCGGAATCTCGGAAGCGCTCATGAAATTTTCGCCACTAATGGTCTGTCTCCTACCGAACACGCCTTCTGTCGGTTAACTTGGTAGACCAACTCAAGATGCTCTATGAGTGCTTCATTTATCAAACGGTTCTCATAATCGAAACATGTTCTTAAAGAATTACAAGAAGTTAAGAACTTTTGTAACGATGTTCCCGATGGGATACTATGTTGGAGTAGAGGACAAAATATACTTTACCAGTAAGGGGAAATAACCTAAAAATATATATATATCTACATTTGTTTGTATCATTTTTGCTTTGAGATAAACATGTTTAGGTTTTGTTGTACTAAGAGTCTGTGCACTAGAGTCCAAGTTGAGGAAGAAGAATTCAAAAAAACAAAATTAAAGAAAGAAAGAAATAAATATTCAAATGAACGTCATAGGATTTACCTACTTAAAAATATTACTATTACATTTTTAAATAGTATTAATTAGTATTTAATAAACAATAATTAAATATAGGTACATAAAATTACAACTTCTAGAAAAGTTTCAAGTTTCGTGACGAAGAAACGTTACGTAAAAAAAAAAAAACAATATTATAAAAAACGTTCCGCAATTTGTACAGAACTCTAAAACATAACGGTTCTATGTAATATGAATAAAAATTTTTTCAGTGATTTATTTTTCAAGATAATGCTTAGTGCTATCAGACATAACAAATCGCCCCATTAGGGAACTCCGATGACAAATCCATACGTTTGTGGACATTTATAAAAAAGGGAATACTTAGTGAACCCACGTGAACTGTGGGTGTTTACCGTTAGTGATATCAATTTCAGGATCCCAGTACCTCGTCAATCTACATTACTTTTACCGTTATATTTCGGTACTTAAATCACTACATTTTATAAAATTAAGTCGACTGCTCTGTCTGTATGTTCATGATAATCTCAATATAGACTGTAGTCTGGAAAACAAAGGACCTTTTATCATCATACCACGCGGGCGAAACCATCGGCGGACACTAGATTCAGTGCAAATTCGATCTGGAATTTTTCAATTTTTTTCTGAAAAACTTATAACATTTGTAAGGTAAAAAATTCCAGATTGAATTTGCAACTAGATAGTAATTAATATTTTTCGAATATTTTTGCTACTTGCTATATTTGTACGTTTGTTCGTATCAAATAATGGTACTGCCTATCGCTTCAGATCAAATGACAATGCATTTTTATGATAATCATGACCTGATACTGTATTCAGGATTGGCGCCAGACAAAACTCATCAACGAGGCCACCTCTAAGAGGTGCAATACTGAGTTTATTAGAAGTTTAGTTAACTTGCAGTGTCTGTGTATATTTGTATGCTAGTATATTACTTTGTTGGTTTGTTCGGGTCAAATCTTGCAAACTTAATGAGACACCTTACACGAGCTGTAATTAGCATAAACCTTCCGTCATGATGACAACGCATTATTATGATAAACATGACCTGATACTACGTTCAGGATTGACTCCACAAGGGAACTCCGCGACGGTTGACAATACATTTATGAAATTTTATAAGCTTCTTCGTATTAGGGCGCTATAATTAAACCTTGTTTTTTATAGAAGTTTTCTAATAAACCTTGTTTTAAAGTTGTTATTTAAGTATTTAAAATCTTTCTTCTAAGATTTTAATAACTTTATTGCTTTTTTTGGCATCTACATTAAATATGGTTGCTAACTTTTGGTTATGTATAACTTATTAATATATTAAGGTCCACCCGTATA
Organism: Asbolis capucinus; assembly: GCA_018249125.1. Lineage (NCBI taxonomy): Eukaryota > Metazoa > Arthropoda > Insecta > Lepidoptera > Hesperiidae > Asbolis > Asbolis capucinus. The sequence continues at coordinate 6,660 of DWJZ01009753.1, forward strand.
TGTTGATAAAAATAGTCTATCTATATTGCAGATTATAATCTATCCCTGAGTCGATTTTCATTGAGATCCGTTCATTCGTTTTTACGTGACGGTGTAACTAACATCCAACCATCCTTGGAATCTTTCTCATTTATAGCATAGGCTTCCACCATCCATTCCATTGATATACCACTCCTGAGCACGGGTCTCCCCATATTGATGAGGCTTAGAGTATACTCCACCACGGTGCTCCAATGCGACGGTGGTTTATAATATTAGTGGTATTATTGACTTCAATAAACCCAACATATTTTTATAAGTATTTATTTAACTTGCAATTTTGATGTTATTCTCTATAGACCTGGAACTTTGTACACGACCTCAGTTTCTATAAGAGGCAGATTTATATATTATGAAGGTTTATATGTGTGTATATCTAGTGGTTTGTGAACCTGACTGCTGCACTGAAGGACGTGGGTTTGATTTCCATCCCGGTAAAACTTTTCTGTGATGTGCAGGAATGTTTGTTCTGTGTGTCTGGGTGTAAACATCTATATAAGTATGTATTTAAAAATATATATGTATGTTTATCTGATTACCATAGTACAAGCTAACGCTTAGTTTGAAATCAGATGGCCGTTTGCTCGTTTGGCAGTTTGTAATTTAAAAAAAGGAAAAACAACTTAGGTAGTATTTATTTATTTAATCCATAATGCATCTATCATTACAGAAAATTCCAATTCAAATAGTCAGAAAATACAAATATTAAGTTCAAATTATTAAATATTAAACATGTCAAATTAATTTATGTCAAAGATAAAAATAAATATTAAATTTAAATAACAGAGATAAGCATCAGTAATATTATATCAATATTAATTATCATTTCTAATCGATTCGTTAAACGATGACAAATGGTTAGAAAAAATATTTAATTTATATTACTAACTCAGAAAATAAATTGATTAATTATTAAATAAAATTTATGGCGAGAAACAATTGTAATGTCATCATTTGAAAATACAAACTATACAAGAATTTACTACAAAATTTAATATAAAACCTTTACCTTAATACTTAAAGTAAAGTGGACATGATTTTATTTAAAAATAGACCTGAAAAAAAACATGAGAATTCAGCAGTAAAGTTAACGTCAGAAAGTAAAAAAAAACTGTACTAAATTTATCGCACTAACAAAATGTGATGCAACAGATAAAAAAAAATCGGAAAAAAGTTTTATTTTAAAACTAATAAAGTACTTAAAAAAGGCATTTCTCGATGCATCAAATAAATACTTGTTTACCTTTTGGTTCACCTTCATACAAACTGAAATCGTTCAGTCCAGACGCAAGGCTGCGTTTGCGCGGCCGGCGCCTGCGTGTGACGTCACCGCGACACATCCGCCAGATCAACTAAACTTAATAGCCACATTCCGATCATTCTTACGGATTCCTGTTTTTGGTTTTGGAACGTCAATTTGGTTATTGAGGACGGCGCCAGAGATGTCGCCTCGTGCGCGGTGAATGTAATTTCCTTAAAATATATTTTCACTTGAGATTTTTTACTTTATACTTTTGTGTTGATATATTCGTATGTTGTGATTTAATTTATGTTATTTACAACAACTTTACTCTGCCATAAATACATACCTATAGATCTTTGAACACATGTATTGCAATTGTTTTTTAAATATTTTTTTTCTATACTCGGTGCAAGTTCGAATCAAATTACGAATCGAATCAAATTGAATCGAGTATAATGGATATACTTATATATACTTATATATTTATTCAAACTAATGGTAGTTTGAAGAAAAAAGGATCGAAAATATTTGTATTCTTAAGAAAAAATCTATTATTTTGGGTCTTTTGACGTATATTATTTAATATATGTTTTTAAACTGTGTTGCTCGTGGCGTGCACTATTATTGTTTAATGGGGGTAATTTTTCTTAATTTTTTCACGAAATGTTTACGAATTGGCGTAACAATAAACAAAATCATCGTCTTTCATCATACGTACTGTGAAGGACTAGAATAAGTTGCCAGCGTCAGTGTTTCCGTTTCGATTACAATGTGTCTTCAAGTCAAGAGAAGGCTATTACAGAATTAGTGCGCTTTACCATCTAAGAACACGTCACCGCTTACCATCTGGCGGGATAGTGACTAAGCACTAATTTATAAAAAAATAAAAATAAAAAAAAACGGGAGTATCCATTTTCTTACGGGAAATCTTTATAAAACGTTGCGAGAATAATGGAGTTTGTACCTACTAAAATCCCACTCCAACTGAACGTTGTTTCAACCAGGACGCCCTGGGCTCGAATCTTGTGGCGTGCACCTTTAATTTACAAAGCTATATGCGTATTAGAAGTTGATTGTCACTTGCTACGGTGAATGAAAACATTGTGAACAAACCAGCTCTCCTGTCAGTTCCCATAATATCCTCGAAAGTGTGTGAAGTCCTTGGACTATGTACTTGGCCGCGACTACGGCCTATAGCCCGCACATTGCGACACCCGAACCCAATAGTGGGACAGTTATGGATTGCAATGACGTTGAAACTCCTCTAATCAGCAGAGCAACGTGAGCCTCAGTAATGAGGAGCAATCTGTGCTTATTAATTAGTATCTTTTTATTGGTTTACAGTAAACCCTTCTTGCTAGCCGTCTCCACAAACACCCACTTAAATACAAAATTGAAAAAAGAATTAATCTTTAATCTATTTTATAAAAATTAATAATCACTTTAATTTAATATCATAGATATAATTATAATTATATAATTATATCTTAATATTAATTAACCTGAATTTGTTGTTACGCGTCATTATAATTTTCCACAAATAAAATTGTAAACCAGTTAATTGAGTGGCTATTTTTTATGTTGTGTTAAATTATTATCATTTTCCGGCAATAACGACAACCTTATTAATATTATACGAATTAATAAGATAATGGCGCATTCTTGAATATAGGAGATATATTTGAATTCATTTAATTATTTGCTCCCGCTTCGCTTGGAAACTAAGGGCCGTAGATAAGCTAAATATATTTTTTTTATCATTAATTTAAATAAAACTAATGCTGAAAGCGAATTTATCACCATACACTATTGGAAACTGCATTCAAATCGGATAAACTATTTTTGATATTAGGAAGCATATTCGCATAGATAGTTACAGATTAAAATAATAATTTTATTATTATACATAATATACATATATGTTAGGAGTAAAGATCTGAAGCACAGTGTTTATATTAAAGATTTAAAAATTTTTAGACCTACTAATATCTAAATATCTTTGGACAACTCACACACGGCCATCTGACCCCAAAGTAAGCGTTGGCTTGTGCTATGATGATCAGCTAACTGATAAACATACATATATACTTTTAAATAAATACTTAAATAGATATTTCTATTACACACCCAAATACACAGAACAAACATTCCTGCTCATCACAGAAAAGTTTGACGTGGGTGGGAATCGAACCCACGACCACCGGTGTAGTAGTCAGGTTCACTAACCACTAGACCAACCGGCCTGTAATATTATAACTGTTATGTGTAAGTGTTAAAGGAGATGGATGGGTGGTTGTGACTCTTTCACGTAAAAACGACAGTTTTATCTACATATGCCCGTGCCACATTTCATTCAGAACCAAAGAACAGCGAATAAAGTTCTATATGAAATGTGGCACAGAAATAGATTGGAATCTAAAATTAAACATCTATTTTTATCAACACAACACGCGAACGAAGCTTCTTGTAGAAGCAATTTCGATATAATCTCAAAGTCCTGTGCAATCGTTCTTATTTATGAACGGTATGTGTGTATGTACACGGTATTCGCTGAAGTGTTACGCCTTAACATGGAAACGTGGCATT